>JAFMSR010000016.1:28734486-28976986 GCA_022818135.1 Saxidomus purpurata | reverse complement strand
TTCTCAAAAATACTACACCCTAAAAAAAAAAAAAAAAAAAAAAAAGAGACAGAACAGAAACATCAGGCTTTTACCTACAGATACAGATACAGACAGGACAGGACAGGACAGGACAGACAGAGAGAGAGACCTCGACATCAGAGAAGATAGAGAGAGAGAGAGAGACAGAGACAGAGACAGAGACAGAGAGAGAGAGAGAGAGAGAGAGAGAGACAGAGACAGAGACAGAGACAGAGAGAGAACAGAGACAGAGAGACAGAGACAGAGACAGAGAGAGAGAGAGAGAGAGAGAGAGACAGAGACAGAGACAGAGACAGAGACAGACAGAGAGAGAGAGAGAGAGAGAGACAGAGAGAGACAGAGACAGAGACAGACAGAGAGAGAGAGAGAGGGGGGGGGGGGGGCGGAATGTAGAATTATTTGTGTCTTGCCTAAGGATACTACCGACATGGCTATGCCTTTGATCCCGAGGCGAACGCGCTACCACTGCGCCGCGGCGGCTCCACACCATTATACTATAAATGTTTTACAAAGATGGTGTAATTGGTGATTCTTGCTGTTTTCAGTGAAGTACTGTCTACAAATAAATGAGTCATTTCGCTCCTTCGACAACTCTGTTTTTTCACAGCAAGAAAATCACCCCTGGACAAAGTTAATATTATCACATTGATAAATATGTGAAAACTTACATAAACTTTATTTGATAGAAACTTTGTTTTATTTACGAAATCTTGCAGTAAGACTTTATTTATTTTCCTAACTTAAGATTTCTATATTTCAATTTTAAGTTGTCTGCACTAAAAAGGAAATGAAGGCAAAATCTCCTTGTCATGGGCAGTTACAGTATAAAATCATGAGCTTTCAAGAAATACTCAAAGCAATTATTACTCAATTGACAACTTTTTTATTCACTTGTTAACTGTATACTTTGCTGGTTCTAACCTTTATCAAATGCATAAAATTGCTTCGCTGTAGAGAAAGGGTGACACAAAACAGGCAATATGAAGTGCTAACTAATATCATAATTGAAACAAACATTCACAAATTCAGAAGGTCTTATTGTAAAGGGTCTAAATGTAGTAAAGCAAAGTAAGTAGGTGTGTTTCTATTTGGTTAGTCACATCAAGTTAAAAACAATTCGTTTAAAAACATAAGACTAATTATCCCCTTGAATAAAAGATTTGTTATGCCAATACATTACGTTTTCAATGAAATCATCGATAAGTGAATGTTGCTTCAAATTATATTTTGAGAACGGAAAATAGGTTCGATACCAAAACGAAAAAATAATTATACAAATGTATCAGTATACATTTATTAAATTTGCACGGGATACTAATTCAGCTGAGTTACAATGTTTCCTGTGTCAATTACAAGTAAAACTCCTTTCTCCTGTTTATAATTCGTATGATCTTCTGAATACAGCGTTGCAGTTTTGAAAACTTATCCTCTCTGGAGTGCCTAAAATTACTTAAAAGTTAAAATCAATCAGCCAGCTTAGCATACCATTGCTGTATAAAGTATAAAGTGTAACCATATCAGAGACATTTTTGTCCACTGAACCATTATGTTGTCAATTTCTATAATAAACACTAGCAATCTGTAATCCTCTACAGAAAATCAATGACACACAGAGATAAACATGAGCTCATCCATCCTCACTACATTGGATATGCAACATTTAAACTAAAGATTATTTTAATGGAGAATATCAATCAAGAACTATACGATTTTCTGAAAAAGGAAACAGCATCAGAATCCCAACTGTGTACAAAGACTTGTATTTTAACCTGTTATTTTGACTTACTTCAAAAGCCCCTAGATTAAAACGAATCAATGCTATAAGAAGACCGTTAGACGGCTTTTACTGTGTCTGAGACCAAACAAGACCCAAGAGTAAACAAATGACATTTTTGGACAAATACTTATTTACTTGGACATTCTTGACAAATGACAATCTACATACTAAAACTGTAAAATTGAAATATTTTACCCAATTTGTATTTGCAAACCTTTTCAAACTGGAGTTTGTCACGTGATTATAGCCATAAACCACCCATTTTTTATTAGAAGATTTAAGTTTAAATACGGTACGTAGTTTTGTTGAATCAGTTGTTGTCATCTGGAAAAGAGCAACTGTTGCAAATGCTTTGTCTGAATAGGTACAATAATTTGGCAATAAATTAAAAGTTATATCTTTAGGCAGTTCTTTTTAAAGTTATACATATATTGCCTTCTTAAATGACCACATTACGCTTATCGTCAAGTACGATGTTTGAAAAGCAGCCTATACTGAGTAATTTCTCCAAGTGGCATATAGACATGATAATAAACCATACAGAATTAATGGTCTGTCACTTTTGACAAGGATGGTCAGTATTTAATAGATATACGAATATCATATAGATTCATATATTCTAGTTATGAAATACTTTGGTAATATTCGCTTTTCTAAAAACATAAATTCGTAATAATGTCTTTTTAAAAAGTTATATTGACTTTGGAGGAACAGATCACTTTAAACATGTTTAAGATATAATGAAGGTCAAATGTAAATGTACAAAATATTAGTGTACATATAACTCTACAACAGGTAGTGTTCCTAAGTTTGACATTGTTTAGCATTTATCATTCATAGAGAACTTGCATCTTTTCATTGCAAGCAGTTATTACACCTTTCCTAAAAGCGAATATGGAGTATTCCAAGTGCCATAGGGTAAATAAAAGAAATATGGCTTGTGATGCAAGAACCACCCAGAAGTGCCTTTTAACGAATTACCTTATCATACAATGAAAACATTAAATTTATTTAAAAATAATACTTCTATTAAGCATAAAAAAATCATACTTTTACTTAGCTAAACGAATCTGCATGTCTGCAAAGTGTCCGCAAAAAAATAAGTCAACCTCAATACTAGAGATTGTATGACACAAACTGCCTGAATAAATCAAGATAGGAACCATGTCAAAATTACCCCCTCCCCCTCCACACCACACACATGCGCGCACACACACACCTTCCTTATAAAAATACTTTTGATATCGTTGAATGATGTAAAAGCAATTATTCTATTGCACTTCCGTTGTAAAACCGATTCTGAATGGTTTCGTCATTTAAAGTACTTAACTTTCATTATCGGCGCATAGTGTATTAGAATAGGGTTATCCGATTGATGATATTGATATTTGTGATAGTTTATACGGATCTTAATGGTCTCAAACAATTTAAATTAACACCGACTAAAATGGTCGCCGTTAAAGATATTTACAACCATAGACACCCATTAGTACATTACTACATGTGCTCAGTGGAAAAGCACTAATGCTATTAACTGTAGGTTCTCTAAAAAAAATTTTTTTTTAAATTCAACCTTAGGGTAAGCAAATGCAAAATAAAAACAATGTTATTGTTACAGAAAAATTTAAACTATAAATTGTATATCTGTTTCTAAAAACGGTTTTTCCTTGACATTTTTAAGCAATAACGGTATTAAAATGAATAGATGCCAATAACATTTCCCGGAACATTACACCTAAGTTACTTTTTACAATGAAAATACCAATACTATATTTAATTTATTTTTTCTAAAATATACGTCAAATGACATCTGAAACTATCTTATAAACAAGCTGTAAAATGTATACGAAATACATGAAGTAGATGTTTAGAATAAAGAAACCAAACAAATTGCATACCTACACAATTTCGTGTCAACTGAATGGATAACTTTGGCAAAGCAATGGAATTTCCCCAAACACCATGGTGGTGTCATGGTTTATCAGCTACAATGACATTATACTTCTTCTAAATATATGCTTGTGGCACAAAATGACACTCAATTAGCATTATACGATTACTTTGATTATATACATACTGAAGTGATGAGAATGGTTTGAAAATGTTTATCTATATGATCAACTGTGTTGCTGAGATGTCTCGAGCGTTTCAACAATTCTGCGTTATACGTCTAAAACTTACACCTGCGCATGAAGAAATATGTTGAATTTTAGTCAAAGGTCATGATACTTTCACTTTACTTCTCACAAATCTTATCTTCCTTAATAGTCTTTCGTCTATAATTTCGGTATCTTTATATTCTCCAAAATACCGTATAACTCCCCTCTCCTTTTCACATTTATTTCTATATACTTTTTTTTTCTAAATTATCATCTGTGTAAGTATGCATATATGCAAATTACATAAAGTCATTATATGTTACAATTGCAAAATGTTTTGTATATGCATATATATGAGGAATGAAAAACAATGAATAAAAAACAAATTCATGCTTGCAAACTATGGTAGAATTACGAAAGTATTAAATCATCATCGCACACGTTGTTACTTTTGAAACTCTAACAAAGCGTGTCACATTAGTAAACTTATCAAGTAACCCCAAAGAGTAGTTAAAGAGTTGTGTCGCATTAATGAAAAGGGGGGAGTGTAAAAAGAAATCAAGACATGGCAAAATGAATACTGGTATGAACACCGTGGTGCGAACAAACTTTAATGGTGAAAACTTTCAGCTGAACTTGCTTGATCCTTCATAAACAGTAATAGCATGAACGAATTAAGATTTCATTACGGGTTAAGCAAGATATCAACCAATGAATGAAGCTTTGCAATGGATACAATGAAAGAGGGTTGGATGAAACATACAGATGGAAGTACAACAAAAGGTGAGACTGTACTCCTCGTGGTAACGTGTGTTCTCTTTCTGTACTTGAGGTTTGCGGTTAATATACAATCTAGGTAGAATCTCGATGAAACAAATTGGTTTAGAGGGATTTCATTAAGTTTTTAGTTTAGGTAAGCAGGTGTGATTTGCCACAAATGCAGATGAGTAATCAGAATTAATACGTTTTTTGACAGATGCGTATGATTTAAGTGTTCGGTGAGATTTATGGTGTTTAATTGCTATCAAAACCTGAAATCAGACAATCGTTTATAAATTTTCTTGACAATTATTCTTTAAATTCCATATCTACAAATTTAATAATACACATTTTGATATCGTGGAATGAGCTATTGCTGTATTGGAGTGTTAAATTCAATTATAAGCCTAGACAATATTCGGTTGCAAATTTTACTTCAATTACGTTCAGTCTATTTATATTTGTCATCAAATGTATGTTGTCTCTTTTTTTCAATTAAACTAATAATAGTGTCAAAACGTATTTCATGAATATGCATAATGCATTGCCCTTTCTGGAAACTGAGTGAACACGTAAATTACCTGAAAAAATAAGTTTGGTAAATATGAACTAAGCTAGCACAGCCCACGACAATGTTAATAACATACGACTTTAAATCACAGAATATTTTAATCGAGAAGACATGCATTTATTTTTGATAAACGAGACACAGAACAAAAAGAAAACTGGACGTTAAACCTTCATAATTCATAGCACAAATCTTCTGTATTCAATGTTTTCTACTTTTAAAATGACTTGATTCTTGTTCAGCAATTTTTATGCCGAGTACCTTTCGTAGGTCCTTTTACATTGGTCAAATATTGCTCATATATAAACGTATACTATTATGGACACAAGTGTTTGTTGTTTTTTTGCTTTGGAAAATCTTAACATCTTTTTCACTGGTGAGTAAGAAGTACAATTTCCCAAATATTTAAGCCAGTTACATAGTTTTTAACAAGCAGCAGGATTTCGGACCTGTCTGTTTCAAAAATGTACTATATTGGACAACCGTAAGAAATGGTATACGTGTTACAGACATGTTTTTGTGTTCTCCTATTGGCCTTATGAAGTTGTCCTATGAAACAGGTTGCTTCTCGTTTCAAACCATGGCGGCTGTTATCATGGAATTTAGTAGGCTTATAGCAACATTCATTAAGTAAACTGTAAAATTTTATATAGTGGAATAGTTGCTTGGATAAACTAGTGTTTCCTTTTTTACAATAAGTCACAGTGTTCTTGGTCCAATATACGTAATGAGCGACCTTGCATAAATACCAAATGTATACATTTTGTGAACCATGCACACTTCCTTTAACAACTAGCTCCTCGCCTTTTATTTGTCTGCGTGTCTGTCTCCTTGAAAGCCTACCTGATCAGTTTTATGTATCCAGTTTCAATCCGCTTAAATTTGGTTCAGTGTTAGTAATTTTGAACCCATCTCTGGTGTTTCATAAAAAAATATTTAGCAGAGACATGGTTTTCTCAGATTTCACCATCAAGATAACTTGGGCTAGTGCTGGGTTTTGCTTGTATATGATGTCATTGATGGCAATTTATCTTTGTAGCCCGAGAGTCCTGATATGATGTCAAGTATGCTAGTATTGTAGTTTTTGGCGTGTACTGTCAATACAATCTAAACTGCAATGTGCTCCCGAGTATTGTTATATAACAACAACTAAGCGGATGCGACATAGGCACTGAAGTCCGTAAGGGCCTCATCAAAAAAGCAGTTTAGTTGGTACTTTAGTCATATTTGTTATCTTTGGCGGATAGGGCGCAGTGTATTGGTTTAAAATGGACTATATTACAATTGCCACATTTACACATTAGGACATCATGACTTTTTACACATTTGTCCCTATACCGTTACACCAAAACCGACTTCTACCGAAGACAGTGTTAGGTGTTATAAAAATTATGACTTTAAGAAAGATACAACAAGAACTTGAAACACACTAAAAATAACAAAGCAGTTACTTATAAATTATTTATTTTATTGCAAAAACAAAAACATAACGAGAGAAAATTAAACAATTGTAATAGCTCACAACAGGGATATGTAAAAATGTAAAACATAAAAATTGCGCAATGTTTCATACATTTAAAAAATCAACATAAAATGTAAACTATCGTTTCGAATATAAATACGTATAAAATAAGATATAGATGAATAAGCTTTTATACATGATACTTAAACAATATATCACAAGCAAGTTATCTGGTACTGTAAAAAAATGGGTTAGACTCTACACATCCTATTTCATTTATTCATTAACACATTTCTTTGGGACATTTGAACTGATTTTTATACACCAGCAAATATTCACATACGTTTTTTCATTGACTACAGTGTACATAATTTGTCTCCGTAAATAACACTTGCATAAGCGTTTGAGTAACAATACTATCAGAAATATCTAAAGCTAAAGCTTCTATGTTACACCAATCCCCTACCAGATTCTTGGTGTAGCTTAACGACACAAATCTATCATCTACTCTATTATAACGACATGATTCTAGAATAAACTGTAATCACAGATTGAACAGCGCCTACAAATATCAGAGACACTTTTGCTCATTGAACCATTACGTTGTCAATTTCTATAATAAACTCCAGCACCCTGCAATCCTCTTCAGGAAATCAATGACACAGAAAGATCAAGCTGATTCAATTCATCCTCCTAGGATAAGCAAAACTTAAAGCACTAATTTTGAAACAAGTCTTTGTTTCAACGTACTGTAAAAATTGTTCTTGAACTTAACATGACCATTCAATTTTCCGACATAGACGAAAACTAGATAAAAGTAGATATGGTATAAATAGCAATTTTCTTAATTTGCTTAGTGGAATATGTTTTAAATATATATTTGTTTTTCAAATTATACTCTCATTTTTACTGTAGTAATGTACAGCTACCCTTGCCTTCATGAAAGCAATGATCACAACAATACACAAGTAACACTTAAATATAGTATACAAATAAAGCATTTGTGAATTATGACAAAATTCTGTTTTCCCAAGATGCTTTAGAAATGAAGAATGATGTTTTAGCAAAAATGACTAGATATATGCAACAAATACTTGACATTTGTTAGACAGGAACCCATAAGCGGATATTTTGTCTACATTTTGGTAACTACCTCTGGCACTTATGGCATTACAATCTAGCACAATCAGATCAAGCAAAAAAACAAAAACGGCAGTTATTAAATATATCCTAGGATTTTTGTGCATTTAAATTAATAGCGGAATCATTGTATCATCATATAAACATAAAATACATGTACATGCTGATAAGAAATATGTTCAGATCACAATTGGAAGGTACAAAAGCCATGAAGCGTTTAAATTATGACTAGTATTTGCAAAGGAAGATGTAATGTTTATATTTCGTTTAAATTTCAATGTTATAAAACAAACTAAATCATGCACGGGTAGTCAATATTAGGAAAATAAGTATTTATAAATTTGCTTGATTAAGTACGACTTCAGGTATGTAGTTAAGCATTCACTGACTCAGTCTTATAAAAAGTTAAAGATTTGTATAGTAAATAAAGAACATAATCCACTAGTATTTACGTAAAAGAAGAAATGGATTACTTCATCTGAATATCTAAGTACATGTAAAGCATTAAACAAGTTTCCCTTTCACAACAGAACTTGTAGATTATCTCCATTAATTGTATCTGAACATGAAGGAATGAACATCATGAAAGACAAAGTCCACTGGCCTAATACTTAGACAAGAAATCTTGGAACCCGTAATAACATTTACATGCTCATTACCCAGCCTCGCCAACATTACTGTCTAGAACAGATATGATATGAGGTTAACAATAAGAGGTAGCATGATATAGAAGAGACTCACGAGTGATTACAAAACAAAACTCTGTCAACCAACCTGGTACAATCATTAGGGGCGAAGTACGTGGCTATTCATGATATTATGCAAGTGTACATACGCACTTGCATATGGGCTAGGACATAAATGTTGCTGTAGTTATCATTTTCCTTCTATTTCCTAGGGATATAATGTGAAAATGAAGGGTAAAAACAAAAATCGTAAGGTAAATAAAACAAACAAAAGAAATCAGGAAAGCCCATGATGTAAAAAATGAGCATTGTGTGGACAAACAAATATTAATGACAAACGAATTCCTAGCAAAACAAATCACGATTTTGATGATGAAATAAATAAAGAGAAAGCTACAGAAATCAGAAATGTCTATGATGTTACAAATTAAAAATAAGCAGATGCAATCTGAACTGTTGATGACTTGATAAATAAATAACAAATAGTAAAGCTCACGCGTGTGAAATGGTAAATGGCGAGTAATCAAAAGAAATCCAAATATATTTGACTGGATAAATGAAGGGTACACAGGTATCAACTTTTTTCAACAATCAAATACCTGGTATATAATCAAGATAGAAAGTAAGCAGGAGATATGATAAACCTTTGTTGCCATGAATGCTCAATGTTTAGAATGCCTAAACAAGAATAAAATGTGAAATTACACTTCTCCTTTTAATTTTTCTGTCTATGTCACTGATTGTATATAAACGGTTACCAAAAGATTTATGTATGGATTTTCTTGGGTATGTTTGCATAGATATCAACATTTTTCTAAACTATTACAGTCTATTAACGAAACATCATACCTGACACGGACAGGTCAAGATAATTGTCTAATACATCTTGATAGATTGAGAGCCTTGGTAACGGTTATATCAAAATCTTTTCTCAAAATACTATGAAAATATTCTGGTGCTGTCTCCTGAATTTTCTGTAGTTCAAGCAGAAGAGGTCCATCAACCTCTTCAAAACTGCAATAAAAAATACAAAACTGTTCCTATTCAATCTTTCTCTATTAATCTGAATCTTAGTCTTAATGATTTTCAGAATGACTTTATTACTTTTAGTCTACATCAAATTTAATAATTTTGAAACCGTGTTTTAGAATTAGTATAAAATAGAAAGTTATTCATTTTGACTTTATGCATATTCGCCTTATCATCAAAATCACATTTAATGATATCAATTTAGTAAAAAATGAGAAACTTTGCATTCTGTTAATATCATCATAGAATAATGAGACAGTTCAGCTGTGATTGCATATCTCTGCCAAATATGTCTTATGTCATAAAGTCTAACCAAAGACGTTGATTCAGTCTTGACAGCTTATGTATCGATGGGTCATGAAAGCTGAATAGCAACGTAAGTAGTATGTATTGTCACAAACTTACTTCTGTGTGTAATCGTTCAGACCAAGGGAGATAATCCACTGTTTTACGTCACATGAAGTCCAGTTTGATACAGTAGGGCTGGCAGGATGATGTAGTATCGGTACAGCCTCTCGAGATGTCATCCTCAGTGGCACTATTCGTACTGTAATAGCAAATCAGTGACGCATTCAAATAAAAAAAAAGGGGGGGGGGGGGGGGGGGGGGGGGGGGGGGGAAAAAAAAAGTTTTTTTAAAAATTTTTAAAAAAAGTTTTTTTGGGGGGGGGGGGCCCTTTGGGGCTTTTAATTTTTTTTTTTTTTTGGAAAAAAAGGACTGTTTACATTGACTCTGTAATTAATTTGGTAGGAATTACAGAGATACCTTCTAGATCAGTTGGGTGGATTTTCTAATGGGTTGTATTGTGACATTCAGTGCAAACATATGTACACTTCAAAAACCTGTATAACCATTGTCCGCAACTACTAGCTTCAAGCCAATTTGATTTATTTGATTTCAATTCTTAATGGGTAGTAACAAAAACAATAATTAATACTTAAAAGTGTAATGGGCTATTGTGTAAGCGTATGTAAAAAGTGTTCTCCGCATATTTGTTAAGTTGGTAGCTGCGTGCTATAATTAGAGGCCAAATTTGATGACACGGGGGGGGGGGGGGGGGGGGGGGGGGGGGGGGGGGGGGGGGGGGGGGGGGGGGGGGGGGGGGGGGGGGGGGGGGGTGGGGGGGGGGGGGGGGGGGGGGGGGGGGGGGGGGGGGGGGGGGGGGGGGGGGGGGGTGGTTTTTTTTTTGTTTTTTTTTTTTTTTTTTTTTTTTTTTTTTTTTTTTTTTTTTTTTTTTTTTTTTTTTTTTTTTTTTTTTTTTTTTTTTTTTTTTTTTTTTTTTTTTTTTTTTGTTTTTTGTGGGTGGTGTGGGTTTGTGGGGGTGGGGGTGTTTGTGGGGGGGGGGGGGGGGGGGTTTGTTTTTTTTTTTTGTTTTTTTTTTTTTTTTTTTTTTTTTTTTTTTTTTTTTTTTTTTTTTTTTTTTTTTTTTTTTTTTTTTTTTTTTTTTTTTTTTTTTTTTTTTTTTTTTTTTTTTTTTTTTTTTTTTTTTTTTTTTTTTTTTTTTTTTTTTTTTTTTTTTTTTTTTTTTTTTTTTTTTTTTTTTTTTTTTTTTTTTTTTTTTTTTTTTTTTTTTTTTTTTTTTTTTTTTTTTTTTTTTTTTTTTTTTTTTTTTTTTTTTTTTTTTTTTTTTTTTTTTTTTTTTTTTTTTTTTTTTTTTTTTTTTTTTTTTTTTTTTTTTTTTTTTTTTTTTGTTTTTGGGTGTTTTTTTGTTTTTTTTTTTTTTTTTTTTTTTTTTTTTTTTTTTTTTTTTTTTTTTTTTTTTTTTTTTTTTTTTTTTTTTTTTTTTTTTTTTTTTTTTTTTTTTTTTTTTTTTTTTTTTTTTTTTTTTTTTTTTTTTTTTTTTTTTTTTTTTTTTTTTTTTTTTTTTTTTTTTTTTTTTTTTTTTTTTTTTTTTTTTTTTTTTTTTTTTTTTTTTTTTTTTTTTTTTTTTTTTTTTTTTTTTTTTTTTTTTTTTTTTTTTTTTTTTTTTTTTTTTTTTTTTTTTTTTTTTTTTTTTTTTTTTTTTTTTTTTTTTTTTTTTTTTTTTTTTTTTTTTTTTTTTTTTTTTTTTTTTTTTTTTTTTTTTTTTTTTTTTTTTTTTTTTTTTTTTTTTTTTTTTTTTTTTTTTTTTTTTTTTTTTTTTTTTTTTTTTTTTTTTTTTTTTTTTTTTTTTTTTTTTTTTTTTTTTTTTTTTTTTTTTTTTTTTTTTTTTTTTTTTTTTTTTTTTTTTTTTTTTTTTTTTTTTTTTTTTTTTTTTTTTTTTTTTTTTTTTTTTTTTTTTTTTTTTTTTTTTTTTTTTTTTTTTTTTTTTTTTTTTTTTTTTTTTTTTTTTTTTTTTTTTTTTTTTTTTTTTTTTTTTTTTTTTTTTTTTTTTTTTTTTTTTTTTTTTTTTTTTTTTTTTTTTTTTTTTTTTTTTTTTTTTTTTTTTTTTTTTTTTTTTTTTTTTTTTTTTTTTTTTTTTTTTTTTTTTTTTTTTTTTTTTTTTTTTTTTTTTTTTTTTTTTTTTTTTTTTTTTTTTTTTTTTTTTTTTTTTTTTTTTTTTTTTTTTTTTTTTTTTTTTTTTTTTTTTTTTTTTTTTTTTTTTTTTTTTTTTTTTTTTTTTTTTTTTTTTTTTTTTTTTTTTTTTTTTTTTTTTTTTTTTTTTTTTTTTTTTTTTTTTTTTTTTTTTTTTTTTTTTTTTTTTTTTTTTTTTTTTTTTTTTTTTTTTTTTTTTTTTTTTTTTTTTTTTTTTTTTAAAGGGGGGGGGTTTTTTTTTTTTTTTTTTTTTTTTTTTTTTTTTTTTTTTTTTTTTTTTTTTTTTTTTTTTTTTTTTTTTTTTTTTTTTTTTTTTTTTTTTTTTTTTTTTTTTTTTTTTTGGGGGGGGGGTTTTTTTTTTGGGGGGGGGGGTGGGGGGGGGGGGGGGGGGGGGGGGGGGGGTTTGGGGGTTTTTTGGTTTTTTTTTTTGTTTTTTTTTTTTTTTTTTTTTTTTTTTTTTTTTTTTTTTGTTTTTTTTTTTTTTTTTTTTTTTTTTTTTTTTTTAAAAAAAAAAAAAAATTTTTTTAAAAATTTTTAAATAATTTTTTTTTTTTTGAGGTGGGGGGGGTGGGGGGGTGTTGTTTTTAGGGAGCCCACTGTGATGACGTATATTCTAGGCTCAAAAAGTACATATCAAATACGTAAACAGCTCGAAAAAACTATCGGGAAGCGAGAATTTTAATTCCCCTATTACATGTACATAAATCTATCTGTCTTTAGTTATACAAAATACGTACTTGCACACACACAAAAAACATTAATGTCTTCTACTAACGTCATGAAACGTAAACAGAATGACATTTAACCATAAGAAATTAACAATGCCACTATCCGTTGGTATAAGATAAAAGTATGTGGTAAAAAGTAAATCAATTTAGCAACAGAGAAAATATGCAACTTAAGATCATACCTAAATGACCTGTGTAGCAAATAAAAGTCTTACTGTGGTATAAAAACTCTGTGTGAGAGTACATATCCTAAAATAATATTAAATTCTAACTATGGATTTTCTTGATATACATGTAGATGATAATTATAGGGGAAACTGGAGCTTCACATTTTGAGGAACCATCTTCAATACAGCGCTTATCATGGTAGATGGTCTTAGAATGATAATCCATGTAATATAAAATTAAATTCTGACCAGTAGTTTCAGAGAAGATTTTTAAACTTTCAACACAGTATGTACAGAAAACGGCTCCACCCACTGGGGACATCATTTTTAAAGGGATAAAATTCGTTTTTGCATTTTTTGGTAGAAAATCATAAGGCAGTCATATCTGTCAACAAATTTAAGTCTGACCACTAGTTTTAGAGAATACTTTTTTAATTTCTATATATTATAGATCTATAGAGAAACACTCAACTGGGTACCTCATTTTTAATGAATCAACTTCATTTTAGTAATTTTGGTAGAGTGATCAGATAATTCTTTAGCTATATTAAATCTGATCATTAGTTTGAGAGAAGAAGATTTTCAAAGCTTTTCCTTTTGGTTATTATAGCAACAAGAGTTCTGCATGGATCAGAATTATGCTAATAATTTTAGGAGCAGTCCATATATCTCTGCTAAGTCACATTAACAAGAAGAAATTGTTGATAACGACGGACATTTGTAACAGGTAAGTTAATAAACCAAAATAATTTTCCTTGCCAACTTTCAATAAGAAGATAACAAAATTGGATCTGTCATGTAAGAAGATATATAAGCACCAGTGAATAAACATTTCACACAATCATATTTGCAAGTGAAATCTTTTACTAAGTATCTAATTTCTGTGTTTTTCTTAACATAAATGATTGATTTTCTGCTGCCAAAGGGAAAGTGAGCATTCACTATTTGAAAGAATACATGCAGAGTCAATTTTGCATTTTCTATATCAAACAAAATTTCGAAAATAAAAATAAGGTATCAACAAAAATGTTTGACAATGATATCTGAAAAGTCATCAAATATGTTGCATCTTGTTTTTTGATTTTTAACAAAAGTACATAAATTATGAAACAAGAGCTGTCCCTCACAAGTGACTAATACCTCCGAAAGAGGTGTCTCACAGTCTTTGTCCTCTCCATGTGCTCAATAATTGTGGTATGTAATTTTAAAATCCATGCAACACATCGGCTTGATGTGCTAGACATTTGTGCCAAGTTATTTCTAAATCAATCAATGCATGACAAAGTTATAGACCGGACACGAATGTGTGCAAATATACAGGATTCCATTACCTTCAAACTGTAAGTGTGACCTTGACCTTTGAGGTAGGGAGTGGGTCTTGCAGGCAACACGTCGTCTTGATGTGCTAGACATTTGTGCCAAATTATTTTAAAATCCTTCAGTGCATGACAAAGTTACAGTCCTGGCACGAATGTGTGCATATATACAGGATTCCATTACCTTCAAACTCCAAGTTTGACCTTGGCCTTTGAGGTAGGGACATGGGTCTTGCATGCGACATGTCGTCTTGATGTGCTAGACATTTGTGCCAAGTCATTTTAAAATCCTTCAATGCATGACAAAGTTACAGTCCGGAAACGAATGTGTAAGTGGGGACGCACAGACAGACGGACAGACAGACAGACAGACGGTGCAATTTTAATATGCCACCCTTTGGGGCCATAAAAAGCCAATTTGTGTATAAGAAAAGACTCACATTTATCAGGCTGGTCTACTGATGGGTTGATTTTACCTCTGTCTCTCAGCTCTCGGGTCAATCTTGGAACCTGAACATCTAACTGGTCCTCCAAGTAAATATCAAAATAGAGGCGTGTACCAACTAGGATCCCCAACCAACCATCTGGTATGTATTCCTTCTGTAATCTCAGTGGAACAAAGTCTTTACGCAGTCTATACACATACTCTGCCTCTGAAAAAAAAGGACACAATCAAAATAATAGAGGTTTGTTTCTTAAAAAACTTTAATGTGTTAGATTGATGAAGAATTTCTGGTCTAGTGTTCAGTTAAATTTCTGCAATTTACTGGTGAAACATTCAAGTACCTTTTTGAATGTTACTTGTGTTGTGTTCAGCCACATTTCTGAACTAGTCTGTTTCCGTCTGTGTGTCTGTCTTCGGGGGCATAAAAAGCGCAGAACAGAACTTCCAATCCAACTTAACCTTTTCTAGTATTATGAAAACAATATACATTACGTCTGCTAACCAAAGTTGTCACAATTTACTGATAATTTATTGACAAAATAACAAGTTCATTTCATCTTCAGCAGTTATTCTATTTCATAAAATATAGTAACCAATGTTTGCTTATGAAAAGTCTAACACATAAAATGTCTTGTGGGGAAAATGCAAAAATCTGCTAACCAAAGTTGTCACAATTTACTCACACGTCAACGGCACACAAAGAAAGAGAAGATGAACTTACAAACAATATTTTCCAACTTTTCCAATGAATAATCTAGCTGCAGCAACATTGATTCTTGTGTAAATACCCTAGCAGTATCCAAAGCTCCAACGAAGTGGGAGATATATGAATGTATGAGATCATATTCCAGAACAATTTTCAGTTTAATGTTAGAATTGTTCCTTTTCTTAATAACATTTTCGCATTTTGAAACAACAAAGCAAAATGGAATTTGTTTGTATTTGACATAAAAGTCTCTACCATACCATTCCACCATCTCCTCTCCTATTTAAACTCTCAATCTAAGAACTGATAATATCAGAAACATCTGTGAAAAGAGTTATCTTAATTGACAATGTTTTCAAACAATCATCAAAATAAACATGCTACTATACAATTCTGTTGCTAACAACTAGATTTAAAACAGTAACTATTTGTGAAACTTTTTTTTTTAAACAAAGAGGAGACATTTGCAGAAGACATAATGCAAAAAAAAAATACTTTAATTGTATTAAATTTAGCACCTGTGGCATAAATATCAAATCTATATCAAGCTTGAATCTGAAATAACACCACACATTTCAATACCTGTTCTACAGTTTGGACTGTCTTTGTATTTCTGTGACATACAAATCAACACTACTGCTGCTTTCTCTACTGCAAGAGCCATTGCTTCCAATGTCGATCCAGCTGAAATAAATTAATCTCTTTATTTTTTCTTCAAAAAAAAAGAACACAAACACTTTCACACAAGCCAAATAAAGAATAAATTTCCATTAGAAACTAGAGCTATCACTGAATTTGATGAATACCCCTGGGCCCAGAGAGAGCCTTGACACTTTCAGTCTACCTTTTTGCTAGCTGTTTCTACCTGCTTGGACATTGTGAAGGAATAAGAGCACTTTATACAGGTGCAGCACGATGATGTTTGAAGTTGCTTTATGGAGAATAAGTACATGAAAGATGTTTCAAATAATTCCAACAAAAACAATATCCAAGCACAACATGCTGGCAATATGCTAAACTTAGAGCTTCTTTATACATGTACAGTGATGTACTTATCACTTGTGTGAAATTTCAATGAATTTCAGTCAGCTATATTGCTGAGAAAAAGCATGCCAAGAAAACGTCTAAAAACAACACTTTATAAATGAATAATTCAAAGTGTAATAATTCAATGAAATCTATCCAGGTGTAACATGCTGAAAATTTGCACAAGCAAGTTTGGGACTAATCATTCCTGTGTTTTTTGGTACAGTTTGGAGAACGACGGCAAAGAAGATAACAATATGTCTCTCCCTGAAGGAGACATAATTTTCTGTAATGCAGTTTTTACTTTCAACTCAAAGAAACAAGAGCTGTCAGTAGGACAGCTCGCTCGACTTTTTTAGTGCTTGCCAATAAAACAAAACTTTGACAGTTAAGGGCACACAAGAATTTAACTAGGAATTTCTAAGTACAAATCAAGATACATTTTCACAGAGTTATCTTCTTTTGCTTACAGATAGGTCTCATGATGGTACATAAGTACTCCCAACTTTCAAAGTAATATCTCAAATGGTTAAGTCAACAAGTGGACAAGAATGAAAATTTTAACTAAGTTTCTAAGTCAAAAAGGGCCATAATTCATATAAAATCCTTCACAGAATTACCTTCTCCTGCCCGTGTTTTGGGATCATGATGGTAAACAAGTATTCCAACTTTCAAAGTAATATCTGGAACGGTTTAGTCAAAAAGTGGACTGGTACGAAAAACTTAACCCAGATTCTAAGTCGATAAAGGGCCTTAATTTTTAAAACAAATCCCTGACAGAGTTACCTTCTCTTGCTTACAGATGGGGTAATGATGTAAACAAGCATTCAAAGATTCAAAGCAATATCTCAAAGGGTTAAGGCAATAAGTGGATTTTACCCATATTCAATGTATTTTCTAAGTAAAAAAGGGGCATAATTCTGTTCAAAACCTTGACAGAGTTATGTACTCTTGTCTGTTGATGTAGGTCATGATGGTAAACAAGTATGGTAAGTTTCAAAGCAATACCTCCAATGGTTTGGAAATAAAGTGAGGTGGTAACAAAACGTAACCAAGCTCAATACACTTTCTAAGTCAAAAAGGGGCCATAATTCTGTCAAAAACCATGACAGAGTTATGTACTCTTGTCTGTAGATGGAGGTTATGATGGTAAACAAGTATGGTAAGTTTCAAAGCCATACCTCTAATACTTTTGAAATAAAGTGGGGTGGTAACAGGAAAATTTAACCAAGGTGTGGGGCTAACGCCGGTGGACGTTGGGACGACGGCCAAGAAGTAGGATAGCTCCCCTTTTCATAGAAAAGTCGAGCTAAAAAAATTTTTAAGTAGTTTTTAAAGTGCACTTGATAGCATATAAAATCAGATTTAAAATGTGATGAAAGTTTGTAATTTATATGATACTTCAAACTACCTGTAGATACACGGACAAGGTATTGATAATTACCTGTCATCACACAAGAGGGAGATAAGCTGAGCAAGTACAACAGACAATCATTGACCTCATCAGTGTTCCCCAAACACAATATCTCATATGATTAATACCTCATCCTCCAATTCACGAGGATGAAAATTCTATTTATCAAAATAATTAGTTTGTAATTATGCTTCTTACTTAGGAATTTACATTTACGATATGCAAGTGCCTATTTCCAGGGAATTATCCATTTAATGTAAAAAACAGAAGTCTTTGCACTAAGTTGACTACCTATACATGTATATGGCAAATCTGATGTGAGCAGACTGTAGATAGATAACAACACTTAAAGTTTCTAGCCAACCTGCTTGAAAATAAAATAATGTATTCAATACATATACAAGACAGTCATCATCAACTAAGCTTTATTGTACCTGTAGCTGAAAATTTATAAATTTGCTATGAAAATATTCTATCCTTACTTAAGCTATAAACTTACTCATATGTTCTATATCCATCCAGACTTTGTACCCAGCATGCCTCAGTCTGTCCTTGACCTTCATCATGACAGCTTGTGAGTCCCACTGGTAGCTGATCATGATATGTGGTTGACTTGGGTCTTTATCTGAAATATACATTTTTGTCTTTATCAAAGGACTAGGTACATAATCAAAATGAACCAACTATTACCAATGCATATTTATTATATACTGGTATGTCATAAATAGAAAAATTCATACCATTCTCTATTTCTTTTTAAGTTGAAATTGGTGAAAAGATGCACCAACATTGTGCATAACTGAATAGGAGAGCATTTCAAAATCATACATAGGTAAAAGGTATTTGGGTTTTGAGTTGTAAGGTCAAAATGTTTTTTACAACCATTTTTCAACAACAATTACAGCAGCTGTTTTTTCTTAAAAATATAAATTCATGATGTGCATGTAGATTTTTAACCAAGCATATGGTCTTGTATAGCCTGTTTAAAGTGATATTACCATTCAAAGTCACCATCAAAATTTGAAATAAAACAGTCAGTGATTTATACTCCTAGAATAATAAACACTGCCACAGTTTTATAAGTCCAATTCGATAACGCTACTATTATCGGAAAATCCCATTTCAATGTTTTAGGTAAGGAAACAGAATTATTATTAATACCATTATAGATATATTGGATAAAGAACGGTGCACATTCAAAGTAAAGCCGCCATGGCGTAGAGGATAAGGTGTCTGAATTCGAACCAATTATGAATAGTCACCGGAAGACAACGAGTAGCCGGAATGCATTTATTTTAAGTTTCGTAATGTTCTTTTTAAATTCCCATTCGATTTGTTCCGGCTGTTTCATTACCGTTCTATTTTTTATTTATCATTATAACTTAATTAGATATAATTTGTCAGCCATAATCTTGCTCTTGGTTTTTCTTTTTCGAACTCCTCCTTTCTACTCTAGTGTACGTAGATAGAATTCTGAGATCATTTTACATTTACTTCTAGTAAAAACTCGTGCATTTCGTGACCCGTTAAAAGACTACCATGGATGAAAAATTTGAAAAAAAAATCTTCCACAGCCAGGACTCGAACTCGTGATACCAAGCTCCAACAGCTGCCGACGTATCCACCACGCTACACGTGTGTGGTGAAACATGAAGGCTATACTTGCGTACATATACCTTTTCAAACAAAGTATAAAGGGATAATTTACACCTGACTACCCCTTATACCTTGTTTATGTAAACATGATAATAGTAGAAATAGCGAATTTTACCTATACCCCAAAATAACAATCTGTATAGCATTTTCATTCACATTGAATGTAGAGGAAATCTGTAAAAAATCTTTTATGACTATCCTAGTCAAAATAAAAAATCCACCTTTTCAGTTATGTAAAACTCGATTTGTATTTGTCAATGACAGAAATAACTTGGTAAAACTAATTTCTTATATGTTTTTAAAGCATTCACTGTATTTTGACCATCATTCTTAACTATAAACCAATGTGACCGTTTTGAAGGGTAATATAACTTTAAGTTGATGTTCATTTGACGCATCAGGTTCATAAAACCCTGCCAAGTTCACATAGAAAGAGGCCAAATATGTAGCAATTAGCACTATACTAACAGTACAACAACTGATGTACTGTTCAATAATAATGAATAGTAAAAACTAGCATCAAAGTGCTAACCATTTAGCACTATACATGTAATAACAGTACTACATAATGTACTGTTCAATAGTAATACATACTAAAGTGATTAATACCCCGAAAGACGCTTTATAAACTGAAGAAGTTCGTAGTAACAGAAACCTTGCAAAAAAAAACTAAAAAAGAGATATTGTTCTTGGCAAAACCGTAATTAGCAAGATAGAGTTATGGCTAGTGTACACTGCACTTCCTCCATTGTGTTGGACCATTTTATGAAGTTGTATTGCATTCCAACCAGTAGTTTTCAAGTTACACTCTGCGACAAGGAAAAGTAACAAAGGGCAATAACGCTGTAATGAGTCAAGAAAGAGTTATGGTTCCTGTGCACTGCACTTCCTCTCAAGTACTTGACCATTGTATGAAGTTGTATTGAATTCCAACCAGTAGTTTTCAAGTTATGCTCCGGACAAGGAAAAGTAATAAAGGGCAATAACTCAGTAAATACTCAAGATAGAGTTATGGTTCTTGTACACTGCACTTCCTCTCATTGTGCTAGACCATTGTATGAAGTTGTATTGAATTCCAACCAGCAGTTTTCAAGTAATGCTCCAGACAAGGAAAAGTAACAAAGGGCAATTACTCTGAAATGAGTCAAGAAAGAGTTATGGTTCTTGTGCATTGCACTTCCTCTCAATGTACTTGACCATTGTATGAAGTTGTATTGAATTCCAACCAGTAGTTTTCAAGTTATGCTCCGGACAAGGAAAGTAACAAAAGGGCAATAAATCTGTAATTACTATAGATAGAGTTATGGTTCTTGTGCACTGCACTTCCTCTTATAGCACTTGATCATTGTATGAAGTTGTTTTGAATTCCAACCAGTAGTTTTCAAGTTATGCTCTGGACAAGGAAAAGTAACAAAGGGCAATAACTCTGTAAGAGTCAAGATGGAGTTATGGTTCTTGTGCACTGCACTTCCTCTCAATGTGCTGACCATTGTATGAAGTTGTATTGAATTCCAACTAGTAGTTTTCAAGTTATGCTCCGGACAAGGAAAATGCAACAGACCGCCTGACCGACCGACCAACCGACCGACCAACCAACCACCGGGTGACTCCTATATACCCCCCCAAACTTCGTTTCGGGGATATAATAAATAGTTTCCTATTATCAGCGTGCTAGCCATTTAGCACTAAATAACAGTATATTTTAACACTGACTTACATGTTTTGTTATATAGTTGCATGTCAAAATTGAGAGGTTAAAAAATGAAAATATTAAAATATTTAGTATTTACAATAGCTACGGATATGTTATGTTTAATTAGAGTTTTATCGTTGGTATAGGATAATCCATATGACCAACGCCTCCAGAAGAGGTTGGTAATTTTAGGTTTTCAGAGGATAACGCCAATGTAAAATAAAGTGACCCCCCCCCCCGATGGGCAGAGCCAGTTTTGACCCTGGGATCATGACTTTAACAATCTTAATAGAGGTCCACTAGGCAATGCTACATGCTAAATAATTAAGCCCCCAAGCCTTGTGGCTTCCGAGAAAAAGATTTTAAAGTTTTCCCTATATAAAGCATTATAACCAACCTGCTGATAGTGAAGATGACACTGAAGAGCCTATAGAAGACTTCGATACGTTTTCTAATTCCCAGAACGTACCTCTTGCTGCATGACAAATTTCTTCATCTCTACAGTGTTGTAACTCATATAACTCTGAAAATCAAAGTGAAATTTATATTTTTCATTTTGTGACAGGCTCAGAAATGTTCATACTGTATTTCTTTGTTGCTTTGGGAATAACACCTGTTTCAACAGTATTCTAGTTATGTACAAGTGGGAAGTTTAGCTTGCCATTCAAACTAGATAGATATATACATGTATTAATTTTATTTCCTCCAATATTGAAGAGCATACTAACTTTCACTAATTACACTAACTTTTCTGATTAGCTTGTATATGAATCCACAGGAACTGCTAATATTCATTAATCAGAAATTGGTAGAGCTACCTAGATATATTGCAATTTTTCTTGCAAATTACTCGAGTTGTAAATGGAAATTCATAAAATAAGGAAATTATGGAATACACATGAGCATCATCATTAACACAGTTTATTAATGAATGACGTAAGTTCACTTTAATATTAAAGTGCTTGAATGCATTACTCAGTGGAAATACACAGACATACAAATGAAATACAGATATATCTGTTTCCTTAAGTGTTAATGAACATTTCACTATTACCTTTAAAGGTCTCATAGAGTAACAGAAAAATCCCCTCAACAGTTAAGTGTGGACAGGAAATACTGCCAAAGAATGCACACAATGGTAAAACCTACACACCCATTCCAAAAGTGACAAAGGGAAACAACTCTGTAGGTACTAGGGTACTATTGTACCTTACTCTTGCCCTATGCACCTTGATACTAAAGATCAGTATTTACTGTCTGTTTTCCATCCCTGACAGAATGATATCAGCAACTGCCTGCCAACTGATTGAAATTTAAAGTTTAATAGAACATACTTGACATGATTGCAGGCAATTCTCTCATCTTCATTTTGTTGTAGTGATGAAAAGCTAGACTCCATAAAGTTGTTATGGTAACCTTGATCTCATCTGAGCCACCACTTTCTAGAACTGCTTGAAACAATGCCAGTCCTCCGTTCCTAACAATGCGGATCTTGTTTTCGTCGTTGATGGCCAAGTTATTCAGACCTTTCATTACCTCAACAACACTCATGCCATATTTACTAGATTTATGGCTCTCTGACTGCAAAGCATCACCAAGAACTTTAAAAATGAAAACAAAATTATCGTCATCAGAGTTTATCATTTCATTTTCTGCCTCACTGATTATATAGGACAATATGATAAAGGATTTTAACCTTATCATTGGTACCTCACTTTCAAGGTACAGTCTCACCACTGACACTACACCATCATTCCTTAGTTTCCATTTCCCATTTGGAACATGCCGGCAAATATTATGCAATATTCCAAGGATAGACTTTACAGTAAATGTCTTAAGGTCAGAATCAGTGTATGTAATCACAGATAGTCTTTGAAGATCTTTCTGCAAGACAAAAAATAAATCTGACACCAGGATATGCTGACAAAAATTCACACTCTGATCACAGGAAATCCATATCAACATCAGAAATCTTTTTATTGTTGGCCAGTAGAGTTTTGATTTATCACCCTTTTCTATATCAGAGATTGTAGGTATATCATTCAATGTCAGGTACTGTTCAAACTTCTGGGTAAAACCAGATTTTATCAGTGCTGCAATGTGGAGCTCAGATTGCGCAGTTTCATCAGCTTGTCCTCTGATTATCTTTAACATACTAGCTAATGGTTCGGCCAAATTTGCCTCCTCTAAATTTAACTTTTTAATAAAAAGCTCAAGTTTTTCAACGTTTTCAAGTTCAGCTGTTTTAAATTGCCTTTTCTCATTGTTGGAAGGAAAAAGTTCAACAACCTGTGTCTTGATCATATCATCTGTTAAACATAGAGGTTCTGAAAATTTTCCTTTTGAAATTTGCACCTCAGTTTTAACTGCAGTATCCGAAATAGTATTATTTTCTTGTTTATACTTGTTTGTCTTTAAACATGCGCTGTTTGAGTCTAGTTTAGCTACATCTTTTTGTTTCATTTCAAGCGTTTTACGATCATCTCTTACACCTTCATTTTTCCTTGTTTCATCATTTTCTTTTTTTAAAGTTAATGCTCTCTTTTTACTAAAATCTGTGTTTAAATCAGCAACCATATTGAGCTGTTCGGGTTTGTCTCCCTTCAACAACTCTGATTCCAAGACCTGCTTAGTTTCATTACCATCCATTTCAGACTCTGATTCCTTTACCATCTTATTTTCACCACAGTCAGAGGTGGCATAATCCAGAGAGTTATCTGTTGACATTCCAAAATTTGTATGCGCATGCTTCATACCAGGCTTATCATTACCTCCAGAGGACACGTCTATGTCAGATTTCACACACAACTTTTCATTTAGTGTGTTCTGAGATCCACTTTGAATTTGTTCATCAACTTTAAATTGCTTTGAAGAAGAAATAAGTTTTACTTTATTATATCCACTTCCAGAACCCTTCTGTCGATTACCCATCAAGTTTGCTTTTGCTTCTGAAAATACAATAATATTGTCTGAACACAAATTACAGTAACTAATGAATAAAAAATCTGACTGTTTTGGTTACAGGTGAGCTAAAATGTGGGGTGGCACATACATTGTAAAACTTGGCCAAGGTCCTAGGGACACCAATGCAGACGCTGATGCTGAGGCAAGTAGAATAGCTTCCCTAGTCTTTGAATATTCAAGCAGATAATGGATTTTTATAGACATTCTGACCTTAAACAAGAGGGCCCTATATCACTAACCTGACAATCGTGGCACTTTAAAACAGTAAAGTAGGTCAAAATGTCATAATCAAGGTCAGTCATTGGAACTTTGGAAATAAGTTTGCAAAACTGCACAAATAGTCCAAATTTCATCTCTAGTTTGAAAAACAAAACTAGGCCCAAGGTCAGCTAATGTCGAAGCTGAAATCTGCAAAACTGTATGCATGGTACAAATTTCATAGATGTAGCTTCAACACCAGAAAGTACATTATTAGGTCAAGTTTAGCCAAGGTCAAAGTTGAAATTAGCATGCAATACCATCCATATTGTTCAAATTTCATTGTTGCAGCTTAAAAAACAAGTCAGTAGGTCAAATGACCCTAGTTTGACCCTGTGACCTCAAAATCAGTAGGGGCAATCTACTGGTCTCGATCAACCTCACTATCTAGTTTGAAGATCATAGCGGTTTTGTATCTGTATCGCAATGAACCAAAAAAAAAAAACTAATCAAGGGAAACAAATCTAACTGACTAAATTTTTAGGAAAACCACAGTAATCTCAATCTTCCCGAAAAGTACATGACATTGTCTGCCTGACATGTCAAATAAAAGTCCAGCTGTAATAGGTGTGTGTAAAAAAGGGTAGAGGAAATAATAGCTTGTAACCCAATACACCAAACTCTTCCTGCTACCAGTATGAAATAATTACTTTCCAAATATTACTTTTCCTATTTTGACTGGGACAGTCTTTTTTTAAAAAAAAAACAACTGCATGCAGGAATTGCTTCCCTTCTACTAACGAAATCTCTACCATCAACAACACAAGGGAGATCAATGCAAAGAAAGGAATTATTATTTTATAAGTCCGATTTTTTCATTTCTAAAGCACCAACTTTATATGACCCATATTTAAACTCAACCTAAATGTCATCAAGACAATCATTCTGACCAAGTTTCATGAAGATCTAATGAAAAATGCAACCTCTATTGCATACACAAGGTTTTTTTTATTATTTGACCCAGTGACCTACTTTTTTACCCCAGATGCCCATTTTCGAACTCGACCTACATTTCATCAAAGCAGTCATTCTGACCAATTTGTGGAGTTCCTGTGAAAAATGCAGACTACATTGCATACACCTAGGTTTTCTATGATCTGACCTGGTGACCTAGTTTTTGACCTCAGATTACCCATATTCAACCACGACCTACATTTTATCAAGATAGACATTCTGACCAAATTTCATGAAGATCTAATGAAAAATGCAACCTATATTGCATACACAAGGGTTTTTTTATGGTTTGACCCAGTGACCTACTTTCTTACCCCAGATGCCCATTTTTGCATTCAACCTAGATTTCATCAAGGTAGTCATTCTGACCAATTCATGGAGTTCCTGTGAAAATGCAGACTTCATTGCATACATGTACACCTACATGTAGGTTTTCTATGATTTGATCGGGTGACCTGTTTTAGATCTCTGATGACCCATATTCAACCAAGACCTACATTTTATCAAGATACATATTCTGACCAAGTTTCATGAAGATCCAATATCAATGCAGCCTCTATTGCTAGACAAGGTTAAGCATGGACGGACAACAGACCACAGACAGACAGATGAAGGACAGCATGTGTTAACAAGTATCATGAAGATCCAGTAAAAATTGCATCCTCTACTGCATACACAAGATTAAGCGTGGACGGACAACAGAGATAGATGATGGACACCAGGCTAAAAAGTGACACTAGGAACCATGCAAACTATGGGCCATATCACTTACCTGAATTCTATGTAACTTCCTCCAGGAACATTTAATTATCATCCGGAAACCTTAAATTTCTAATATTCCAGGTCATTGTGACCTTGACTTTTGACATACTGACCTAAAAATCAATAGGGGTCATCTTTTGGTCATGACCAGCCTTCAAATTAAGTTTCAAGATGCTAGGCCAAAGCTTTTTCGAGTTATTGTCCGGAAAAAACTATTCCGGGTCACTGTGACAGTGACCTTTGACCTACTGACCTCAAAATCAATAAAGGGGTCATCTACTGGTCATAGGCTAGGCTAGAGCATTTTCAAGTTATCTTCCAGAAACCATCCTACTATCCCAGATCTCTGTGAATGTCACCTACTGACCTAAAAATTTATAGGGGTCATTTGCTAGTCATGACCAACCTCCACATCAAGCTTAAATTCAAGATGCTGGACCCTTGCATTCTCAAGTTACTGTCCGGAAACCGTTTTACTATTCTGGGTCACTGAGACCTGATTTGAATAGCCCAATAAATTCAGCATAGCAGTTTGACCAGTTTTTTTTTCTCACTGCCTTCAATGTCAAGTTATTACACATTGGTTTGAGGAACTGACTTGTGGAAACTAGGGGCAGGGAATTGTATAAGCAATTTTGTACTTATATACCAAATATTCTGTAATATATGTGCAATGATATGTCTCTGAGCTTAGCCTTTCCCTTGGCCACTACTTGCTAATTATCCGAAAACTTTCATCCGAATGTATTAGTAAACAAATATGTCATACATTTTCGCGAGAAAACATTTTACAACTACATCAATATTCTCCGTGAATAAAGGACTAGGATGGATAAACATTAAGAAAACATACCTCTTTCCACATTATATGCAACATATCGATGCATAGATGAAATATGGCATAAAATAAACTAAAATGGGTGGGTGTGTTTGGGTTAGGCTGATATCGCCCGAACAAGTTATATATCGCTGTCATCAACAACATATGCAAAACCTAGTAAGCATATAGGACATGCAGATTGTCATTTTTAACGTTCTCCGAAAAAAAAACAGTTCTTCAATATTTTTCACGTGATTTCTTAGGCATATTTAGGCAAGTTTGATACCTTGAATACATTTTATTTGCAGATTTCACTTTAGAGAATTTTGTGACAGTTTAAACGTTTGATCAGAGACATATTTTATGTTTCTGGTTTTACCAAGATAAATATATGTTTTGTTTAAGAAAGATATAAAATGAAATGCAGATTTTCTTTAATGTTTTTGTTCTAATCAAACTATTTATCAGTAAAACTAGCCTAAAATGTGTTTTAATGAAGTAAAGTATATGTCTCTTTGACTAAATTAATAATAGTTTGTGGAAGACAAAGGTTGTATTACAAAAGTAACTTACCCAAGTAATTTATTTACATAACTCAACACTGCACTCAATTAAAAAGAGAAAGTGTATATATACCTTTGTAGTATTACATTGACAATGTATTCGTACTAACCTACATATATGTTAATATGCGTAGATTCTGTTGAAAAACATAAGAAAAATGTTAATTTTCCTCAAATAAGAAGTACTTAACTCCTTTAATTATGTACACCATCACTAATCAACTTTTACATCCTGTAATAGAATCTATGTAACAACTAATTATGGTAAACAGAAGCTAGTCTATCACTGGCTAAGTTTCCTACTGCGAATACGCAGGTATGTCCGGCCCCCTGTGGCCACATATCTCTGTTTAATTGTCTTTAAAATCATGCAAAAGTATGAAAGAAAAAAGAGACGAAGGGTCGCATTTTCCGCAGAACTTTACAATATGGACGGTTGCAACGGATTATGCTCGGATTCTATCAGCTCTTTCAACAATTTTCAGTTTGAACTGATGTCATCTCAGATGCGTGTTTTTTTTTCAGCCAATGTCTTCAGGTCTAAAACAATATGCATAAAATGTACATTACAAAGATTCCGTGTGCCCAGTGTGTAAAACCATACATATACCGATAAGAACTTCTTCTCCCCTGATAATGGCAAACCGTCATTACTGACTATTATGGCCATGCGTGGGGATAAAAAAGATAAAGATGGCTACTTAAAGCACTCAGGAGGACTTAGAGTACAGTTAGATAAAACAAGAGCTGTCCCTCACAAGTGACGAATGCCCCCGAAAGAGGTGCCTCACAGTCTGTGTCCTCTCCATGTGCTCAATAAATGTGCTATGTAATTTTAAAATCCTTTCATGCATGACAGAGTAACCATGCATACAGTTTTCCATTACTTTAAACACTGTGACCTTGACCTTTGAGGTAGGGACTTGGGTCTTGCACGCTACACATCCGCTTGATGTGCTAGACATTTGTGCCAAGTTATTTTAAAATCCTTCAAAGCATGATAAAGTTATAGTCGGGACACAAATGTATGCATATATACTGGATTCCATTACCTATAAACTCTAAGTGTGACCTTGACCTTTGTGGTAGAGATGTGGGTCTCGCAGGCGACACGTCATCTTGATGTGCTAGACATTTGTGCCAAATTATTTTAAAATCCTTCAATGCATGACAAAGTTACAGTCCGGACACGAATGTGTGCATATATGCATAAGGATCCATTCCTCCCTCCTCCTTGAGGTAGTGGGTCTTGCACGCGACACGTCGGTGTGGCTAGCTTTGTGCCAAGTTATTTTAAAATCCTTCAAGCATGACAAAGTTACAGTCCGTGACACGAAGTGTGCATATATGCATATATAGAGGAATCCGTTACCTTCAAACTCTAAGTTTGACCTTGACCTTTGAGGTAGGGACGTGGGTCTTGTACGCGACACGTCGTGTTGATGTGCTAGACATTTGTGCCAAGTTATTTTAAAATCCTTCAATGCATGACAAAGTTACAGTCCGGACACGAATGTGTGCATATATGCATATATAGAGGAATCCATTACCTTCAAACTCTAAGTATGACCTTGACCTTTGAGCTAGGGACGTGGGTCTTGTACGCGACACGTCGTCTTGATGTGCTAGACATTTGTGCCAAATTATTTTAAAATCCTTCAATGCATGACAAAGTTACAGTCCGGACACGAATGTGTGCATATATAGAGGATTCCATAACCTTCATACTCCAAGTTTGACCTTGACCTTTGAGGTAGGGACGTGGGTCTTGCACGCGACACGTCGTCTTGATGTGCTAGACATGTGTGCCAAGTTATTTTAAAATCCTTCAATGCATGACAGAGTTTCAGTCCGGACACGAATTGTAAGTGGGGACGCACAGACGGACGGACGCACAGACGGACAGACGGACGGAAAGACGGACGGACGGACGGTGCGATTTTAATATGCCTTCCTTCGGGGGCATACAAATACGCGCAAAACCTAAATTGGTTTAACTTAGCCTTAAAATAATTATTCATTGAGGAGATCAAATATGTATATAGTGAATAAAACAAGAGTGTTAGTATTAAAGGATTTTTAAACAGCTCTGTACTGTCTTAAGGGATGTGTGGCATTGTAGCTAGTGCTGCCTTAAACGCCGTGTCAGCACTGACTACATGTACCGGTAGTCACGGAATGTGCGCTGAGAGAGAGTATCTGGTGAAATCTGATTGTGAGGGTGGTATAATTAGATATGCCAAGTGATGGTTCCAAATGTCTAGATTGTCGGTCATAAGGTAGCCTCGCTACCAGGCAGGATGATACTATATTTCATTAAAACTCCAAGCAAAATACTTTAAGACGTTTTCCCTTACAGGGCTTGATCATCTATACTTTTTGCGGTAAAAGGAGGGAATTAAGTGGGCAGATAATTACAAAATAGAAGTAAATGTAAGGACTGAATGCCGGTCATAAGGGTCATATATTGAGAAGGTGTTGTGTTAACTCCATAATGAATCTTAGCAAAAAATAGACTGAAACGGCTGTTCTGTCTTCTTTCCAGGGATTCCCAGTTCAAATGGGTAAGACTGTCTGATTTAATTTCAGGAGATTTGGAGCAGTTGTTTGTGATAAATCACGTGGGTCTTCTTTGTACATTATGGAGTTTTTGAATATTGGTCACCTAGCTGGAATGGATCCCAAACTGAAAAACTACATTCAAAATTGAGTCTGACTATGGATTTGTATGCTGCTGCTTTTGTTTCAGGTATTGCCGAGTGGTAGTTCCGTTTCAAGAATCCTAGGCTTTGGCTGACTTTACTGGTTATGCTGTTTATTTAAGGTCTGCAAGATCGCCAACCTTTTATCTTTGCAAGATAGTTTTTGAGAGTTTAAGCTGTGCGATGGGTGACACTATTTAAAAGCTTTTAAAACAAGCTCCTCCTTCCTGAATTCGAAACATGATACATTTTCGCACTGGTCCCAGATAGCTTTCTTCGTAATCCATCTAAAATAAATTCGTATGAACTAATATCATAACTTCGCAAAAACATAACAGAAGAGGATTTTCAAATGTATATTTATAATGGGCATCTTCTTTTACGTTTCAAAGAATTTAGAAGTTGTGTTTTAAATCAACGTTAAGAACAAATGTACTCCAGTGTCTTCTTACTTTATTCATGAACAAAGTAAGGTGTCTGGATGTAATATTGCAATCGGTAGTTGCAGCCCTCTCCGTTTAAATGGGCATTATCACCTTCCTACAGACAGATGATTTCCCAACATACATTCTAATTTATTTGTCTGTACTTGTGGACTTCTGAAAGCAGTCATGTACAGGAGAGAAAAAAATCCATAAGCTGCCGTAGAGCTACTGTAATATAATTTATGCATTTCATTATTCTGTATATATGTCATGAGGCATAAAATGACTTTAATTTGACGGCATATCAACCTGCGAGTTATTTATGGTATATTCTAACATGACTCACAAGTTTGTCTCTATATACAAGGAGTAGAAAAACTATGTTTTATTATGCCATCAACAACATCTGAACACGGGAACCGATATGCCGTCCATGACGTGTAGAAAATAAATCCTCGTATTTATTCATCTTTTGTAATATATGGTCATGTAGGAAACGAAATAACATCCTATTCATGGTTGTTATCGTCTAATAAACAACTATTTGTCGCCCTGGTGCCCTGTTATAAAATTACTAAATTACTACGCATCAAAACTCCAAATCATTGTTTATTATTAGACAAGGAGCACCACTAAAATTAACGGATATTATTTCGTAAATAAAACCTCATCTTTCTACTCTTTATATATAGCGTCATGTTAGAATAGTATATAGTAAATCTACAGCAGACATAGCGATACCTACATTTGGAGAACAGTTATGTGACAAGCAAGATCGCAGTTTGTCAGATAATACAGTGAGAACATATTATAATCACAGAGAAGACTGAGAAGTATATAAGAGTCCAGAGATTTTAACAATGCTACTTGTTGACAGCCATCAAATAGATAAAATTTAGAACTCTGGTTAACACCGTATTATAGTTAATTGATAGTGCCTGACTTGTATTTTCAACTTATGAGAATGATTTCATATGATAAGATTTTAAAAATTATCACGAATATTTGATAAAGATGACATTTTAATGCGTGATGCATGAATAAAGAATATCAATTAGTTTAATCAATTATACACTACGAAGATAGGTTGGCCCTCTAAGTAGACAATGAAACTGTACCTTTTGCGTGAAAGTGAAATCTTCATTTCGCCCAGGAAAAACGCAAATGCACGGACCTATATACACATGGATTGGCAACTCTCGTATCTTCTATACAAGTTCAACCTTTTTATCGCGGATGGCGAGATTTTATGCGGGATTAAGTATCGAGTACAATATCCGAGGTTTGCCAAATCGAAAACTCCCAGCGTCCACCTGTCCTCCATCTTGAAAAATAATCAAATTTAATCGTGTCTTCTTCAATATTTATGGCTCAATAGTTCGTTTTTTATTTAAGTAACATTAGTCTTATTCCAACCTATATCGTTTTCGTAATGCGTAACTTTTAACGATTTTGTATGTTGAACATTTTGTCAGAAGATGTAGAATGAACTTCCGCCGTCCTCCATTTTGGAATGTATCGGGGAAAAACGTAAACAATAAATCAAATTAATCGTGTCTACTTCAATAGTATGGCTCAATAGTTTGTATTTTTCTTTGTTAATGCAACTTTTGTCTTTTTTTAAGCTAATCTTTTTTCGTAAGGCGTAACTGTTATCGATTTTGTTTGTTGAAAATTTTGTCAAGTCTGGCGGCACCTGCCGAATATCACAAATCGGAAATTTTCCGAAAATTTCCGATAAACACCGAGCGCGCGCAAAGCATGATGGGTAACATTTACTCCGATATCGCATCATTGATTTTCGGAAGTTGCCAATCCATGTGTATATAGGTCCGTGGCAAATGAAAGTAGAAAATTTATCATAAAATCTTAATAAATATTCTTTTCTTTCTGAAATTTTGCGTGAAAGTGTCTTCTTGCACGGACCTATATACACATGGATTGGCAACTTCCGAAAATCAATGAGCGATATCGGAGTAAAGTACCCATCATGCTTTGCGCGCGCTCGGTGTTTATCGGAAATTTTCGGAAAATTCCGATTTGTGATATTCGGCAGGTGCCGCCAGACTTGACAAAATTTTCAACAAACAAAATCGATAACAGTTACGCCTTACGAAAAAAGATTAGCTAAAAAAAGACAAAAGTGCATTAACAAAGAAAATACAAACTATTGAGCCATACGTATTGAAGTAGACACGATTCAATTTGATTTATTGTTTACGTTTTTCCCCGAACATTCCAAAATGGAGGGACGGCGGGAAGCTTCATTCTACATCTCTCTGACAAAATGTTCAACATACAAAATCGTTAAAAGTTACGCATTAGGAAAAACAGATATAGGTGGAATAAGACTAATGTTACTTAAAAAAAAACAGAACTATTGAGCCATAAAATTGAAGAAGACACGATTAAATTTGATTATTTTTCAAGATGGAGGACAGGTGGACGCTGGGAGTTTTCGATTTCGGCAAACCTCGGATATTGTACATCGATACTTAATCTCGCATAAAATCTCGCCATCCGCGATAAAAAGGTTGAACTTGTATAGAAGATACGAGAGTTGCCAATCCATGTGTATATAGGTCCGTGCTTCTTGTTATTCTATTAAGAAGGAAAATTTAAATAAAAGAATACATTTGTAATAAATGAATTATATCTCCATTTCGCCCAGAAATCTTCATTACGCCCTGGGAAAACGCATTATGAAAGTAGAAAATTTATCATTAAATCTTAAAAAATTAATTTTGCCTTCTGAAATTTTGCGTGAAAGTGTATTTATATTATTCAAGGTTGCAGGAACAATTAAAACAAAACATACATTTATAATAAAAGAATATAGCTCAATTTCGCCGTAAAATCTTCAGATCGCTGTTTATACCTACCCCCTTTTTTCGCTAGGCACGAGAAAAGGGAGAAATTTTTTTTCATTCTTATGCCCTATCACGAACTTTATACAGAGGGTATATTTGTTTGTTTTGAGCACCAAACAAACAAACAAAGTAGTTCCGGCAGACTAATATCGACCACACTGACTGATATGATATCTATTATTTGCATACCAATTTACCGGAGGATACCGGCTGTTGATCGGTACCGGCGTATAGTACTACCCGAATCCGCCATTGTTGTTGTCACATTTTGCAAATCATTCTAAAGATACCGGCATGCGAATCTGTAAAATAACACTATAATATACTTATTTAAGTGAATTAAAGAATTTTGGTCGACAACAAATTGAATCCTTTTTCGTGACTAAAATGGTTGTTGGTGTTACAGACGTGGAAATGAAGGACGCAAGTCCGGCGAAGAATGAAAAAACTAACGGTGCTGTGGAAGAGGAGCCTGCAAAAGACCCTGAACTACTTACCTTAGAAGGTAAGGTTGGTTTTTGAGCTGACGAAGCTACACAAAGTATGACAATGTAGTTTGTATATAAACAAAGAGAGATGAATGCATTGTTTTGCGCGGAAAATATATACCCCACCCACTTGCTGTAGCTGGTCAAATGTATTTTAGTCTATTATACTCTATATCCGTACATGTATCAAATAATATTTATCGATCAATCTTGATAATGAGTTGATACAGTATAGAAAGAGGATCATCTAAAAGAATGAAGACTTAACAGCAGTGGTATATAATATAGTGTCATAAAATGATATGGTCAAATACATATTCTCTGCTTTGATGTGACATCATACTGACCAGTTTACCAATTTGATTAATAGGTCGTGTTCATTTCTTCATTTGGTAAAACATAAAAACTCTGTTTTTGTCTTACACTGGTTTGCAAGTTTCAATTGATCTCAAACGGAACAAAGAGCATACATCCTTTTTCCGACCTGTTTACGATTCACATGCATATGAAAAAAATTATGAAAACAATGTGATTATTTTGCTTAAAGGGTTAGACTTAACACCCTAATATGTTTGAATTTCAGTTCTGTATAAACGTAGAATATTTCTGATGCAATCCACATTGTTATAATGTTTAAATCAATAAAAATATTTTTATAAAATTTGTGTATTCTCGGACATCCGGGCACGGAAAAAATGATGTTCGGTTTTCATGGTTTTGGTCAGAGTGCACTTATTTAAAATGCATAAAATCAAAGATGAAAAGAAAGAAGACGAGGTCACCAAAATATTATCATACAATGAATTTGTAGTAATTCGTGTTGTAAAAGCTTTCTGTTTCATTCGAAATAAACTTAAACTTGCATATGTGTGTACGGTAAAGACTAAGTTTTCACCTTTCATCAGAGGACGAGGATGCAACTTAATTTGGATGGGACTACTTGTTGGGGCCCGGGGGGGCCGGGAATTGCAAAAATTTTCGTTTTCATGGTTTTGGTCACAATGTAAAACAAGGGACGGACTCCAACTTTTTTGGATGGGACTCCTGTTTCTACTTTCAAAATCCTGAAAGCCCTGTACTTATTCACACTTACAATATCATGACAAAAGTGCAATTTAATAAAGCCATGAATATAAAGTAATTCAATTACTAAATAATTTATATACAGGAATCTTCATAAAATTAATTATTGTCTGCATATTGATTTATTTAATATTATCGATCTCTGCAAGGACCTAGTAAGAGTAAGAACAGTAATGAGTCTTGGAATGAGAGTAACTGTAAGTTATGACAGCAGCCTGTACTACTAGAGTGTTATTAGAGCTCACAATATTTTCAAAATAATGTTCTTTTCTATTTCAGATGTGAGAGATTATGTGAAGTATATTGAAAAGGCAGTAGCAACAAAAGAGCCTAGGTTCATGTCAAGAGTAGCAAGAGGTATTAGTTCTGTGCGCCATAGACTGAACAGTAATGTGTTGCGAAGACTTCTTCAGGGATACATTCAAGCCCAGGCTCAGGCAGGAATTAGGGATGATTTGCTGGCCTTTCTAGATGAGGTTTGTACTTCTTAACATGTTTTGACATACAACAATAGCAACTGTCCAGATTGAAAATCAGAGGTGTTTTAAACTTTGATTCAACACAATCATTATCATGACAATGATAGTGTTACAATTTGTGTTGAGTACACTTAAAACAGGCACAAATATTTGTACTGTTATAAAAGAGTTTCAGTAAACCAGTGTGAATTTGTGAAAGTAGTAGTATCTAACTGTCTCTGGTACATTGTGGTATATACTCTCCTAGCTGCGTTTGAGTAAATAGCAAAACAAAATCGGGCAAAAAGCAATTAAATAGCAACTCATGAGTCAGAAAAGCAAAGGAAAAAAAGTTGCATTTGCTTAAAACACTGGCGTTTGAAAAGGAAATCGTATTTATAGACTATTCCAGGGCACGCCTTTCAACTAAATAGCGGGCGTTGAATCGGCAGGGATATCCTTTCTCATTTCGTTTTAATCAAGTTGTAAACCAGTCTCGGCACAGATTTAGTATTTCAGGCTTCATTTTGTAAACAAGCAAAGCTTAAGTTTGTCCCGATACGCAAATATTTTTCTAAAAAAAGCAATTGCTTTCTGGAAAAAAAGCAAATGATCAAAATATAATGGGGTAAAAACATTTTGTTACTCATTAGAAAACTAAAAAAAGCAATTGGTGAAAAAGTAATGGGGTAAATACCCAATTACACCAAAAACCTCATCTGTAGCTCTGTATACTAACCACAAAGTCAGGATGTACAACTTTACATTATTTGCAGGGTATTTAAGTACATTGCTGATGAATGATACCTGATGTTTGAAGATTTTATTTCACTTCCTGCCATTCAACAGTTTGCAGTGTTATTTGTTTAATCTGAATATGGATGGGAAAAGTGATAAAAAATAACAACCATACAGTTAAAAATTTGTTGTCTTTATTGCCCACCAAGCCTTTTTTCCTGAAACAGACGGCGAGACCCTAACATTTATGTAGACTGACAATGATTTGTTTCAGCCAATGGTGTCAAATGGTATTGGTCCTCAGTTCAGACCTCGGTCAGGCAAGCTTGCAAATAGCCCTCTTATACCAGAGATTGAAGTTTATCTCCACTTACTGGTTCTGATACATCTTATAGACTTAAAAAAGTTAGAAAAGGTAAGCATTTTAAACTGATGTTGTAAAACTCAAATAGTTGTGTATAGCTACCAGGATGTGCTCTTAAAATGCCGCAAAATTGACTACCGTTTACCACATTTAGATCTATGTTTTAGTGTAGCATTACAACTGGATCTATTCAAACTTTTATCAATGTACATTTATTTATTTCAGACTATGTCTATTGTCTAATTTGTTTTTAAAGGTTGATTGCCTGCAGTTATCAAATAAATTTGTTTGAACACACAGGCTGTGATCTGCTCTGAAAAACTGATGCAAAAATTGGTACATCAAAATAGACGTACATTAGATATACTAGCTGCAAGATGCTATTTCTACCACTCAAGAGTATATGAACTGACCAATCAACTAGAAGCAGTCAGAGGGTAAGTAAGACATTCTGTTTGGCTGTGTGAAAACAAAATGATTTTGAATCATTCAACTCCTTTGGGTAAACTTTTTGGTAAAATTTAGTGTACCTTTTATTGTAAAAAGTCCTTTACTAGTCCTCAACGGATCATTTGGGATTATAGGTTTGCTCTGTTCCATCAGTGTCTGGTCTGTATCTTCTATACCCATGGACCGATTTGCAAGCATCTTCATACAGTTGTTACCCATAACAAAATGATGTGTCATGCTCCTGGGTAGCTTCCTCAAAGGTCAAGGCCACACATTAGGCTATGTGTAACATAGAGTTATAAACCAGTACTTTGTGTTGAGGCTGCAATTTCTACATGCAGGTACTGATTTTTGAAGTAACATTCATATCCATTGTTCCGAATACCCAAATGTTGTGTTGTGCACCAAACTCAGGAAGCTACCAGATAAGGTTACCTGGAGTGGCAATGTCAGAATTAAGACTCAAAGGTTGAAACCCCTCAGTGCAGTGGTGGCATGTTTCCCCACCGGTGATAAATAGTGGTAGTGTTTTTAGGCAAGACACAGATAATTCCAAACAAAAAAATGTGCCATGGATTAGTAAAGTAACCCTGGTTGCCCGTACATTGTAGTTTTACCTATTGACTCTCTTTTCTATATCTTTTTCTGATTGATGATTGTCTGTCGTCCGTCAACATTTTGATTCAAATGACATCTCCTCTGAAACCACTAGGCCAATGTTGATAAAACTATGCAGGAATGTTCCTTGCATGAAGCTCTACCAAAATTGTTCAAAGAATTCCATTCCATGCAGAACTCTGGTTGCTAGGAACAAATTGGAAAAAATTGGAAAAACTTACACAAGTCCTAGAGCTGAATTTGAAAGACCTCGCTGGGGGTACTTAGTTTTGCATAGGCATATATAGGCATGTAGCATTATCTAGTGGACCTCTACCAAGATTGTTCAAATTATGACAATCTTCTTCAGTTTCTGAAACCACATGGCCAAGAGCTTAGATATTTGGCATGTAGGATTCTCTAGTGGACCTCTACCAAGAGTGTTCAAATTATGACCCCCGGGTCAAAATTGACCCCGCACAGGTGGTCACTTAGTTTTGCATATGCTTATATAGGAAAACTTTAAAAATCTTCTCTGAAACCACAAGGCCTAGAGTTTAGATATTTGGCATGTAGCATTGTCTAGTAGACCTCTTCAAAGTTTGTTCACATTATGCCCCTGGGGTCAAAATTGACCTTGCCCGGGGGGAGGTCACTTGTTTTACAAAGACATATATAGGAAAACCTATTTGCTATATAACATTATCTAGTGATCTTCCACCAGACAAGTGGACTTGTACCAAGGTGAGCCATATAGGGCCATCTTGGCCCTCTTGTATTGCATTATTGTCCAGTGTTGGCATAAAACCCGGGTTTTATCATATTGCCCAGCCCAGCGGGTAATACTGGGAAAACCTGGGTTTTACTGGGCAATAAAAATGTTGTGTGGCTGACGTCTTTATCCCTACTTAAAGACACAATTGAAGTCGCCTGTACAATTAACACCTGCCCCAGGGTTTTGTCTATTATGTAATGATTAACCCTGAAAACAGCATGGGAGTATTGGTACAGGTAAGGAGATAACAGTTAAAGAGTGAACTCAAACTCTGCCTTGAACAGGTTTTCAGCGTGACATTATATATGAACCATATATGTTAACAATAGCCCCTTTCAAATCTGAATACATACTAATGTTATGGTGGTCAAGTGTAGAGAAATCTAGTGCTGTTGACCTAGTGCTAAGCTCTTAAGCCTGAAGTTGCCTCAATTGAATAACTTGGTTTATCCAGACCAATCTCAGAAACAAATTGGGCATTCAGAAATGTGCAAAGTTAGTTTTGTTACAGAATGCTGAGAGGGGTAAAGAGGAATTAGACTGGTAATCACTGTTGAATAATGTACAATATTACTTGATATGAATCAGAGACAGGGATTATGTAGTTCATAATGTCAGTTTGTGGTTTAGTCTGCTTAAAATTGACATTTTGACATGGGAAATGTACACATGATGAAAATAAAGTTTCATAGTTCAGAATAAAAAAAAGATATTTTGTGTAGTTGTTATCAGATTCTTACATCCAAACACTATATATCATCTATGTACTCATTCTAATGTAATATAATGTTAAATGAGGCAATTAAACCTCAGTACAGTTGAAAAAAATCATGTTTTAGTTTTAAAAAAATTATATTACCCAGGACTAGGGATAGGGATATTGTCCAGCCCGTGTTTTCCCAGGCGGGAAAACCCGGGCAGGCAATATTATGCCAACCCTGTTATTGTCACAAGTCATGAACATATCAATAAATTTACCTGACAGTGAAGGACAGTGTAGACCCTAAACATGCAGCTCAATGAAAAAGCAGGTGGACACTGGTGACATCAGTCTAGTGAGTCTACTGCATTCCTCGAAATTCAGAGCATTAAATTATTGACATTTGTACGGTACCAGAAGCTTTATTTTTACAGAATATGAAATGTTGACTTTCTCTGTAGATTGATGTTATTGACATGCCCAGGAAGCCTTAATGACATCACCATCCATACTGTCAGTGGGAAATAATTGGGATACAATTAAGATTATAGGCATGGAGTGACCAGTTGAGGCAGTCTTGTAGAAGGTTGACAAAGAACTGTTCCTTTGGTTTGTAGTTTAAGCAAAGGTTTTCTCAACATGTAATTATCAGTTATAAAGATGTGAGTATTTGTTTTATGCTTTCTATATTTGCAGGTTTTTTCACACAAGATTACAGACATCTGTATTGAGATCAGACTATGATGGACAGGCCACACTTCTTAATTTACTCCTTAGAAATTACCTTCATTATAACTTAATAGAACAAGCTGACAAGCTAGTTACAAAGTCCAAGTTTCCAGAACATGCCTCAAACAATGAATGGGCCAGATTCTTATATTATTTAGGTAGGTGTCTCGTTTTATTTCTCAATTAATAGAATAGCTTGGTGTCTGGTTTTATTTTCTCAATTTAATAATAGAATAGCTTGCTTAATTGTAGCTTATTTGTGCATGCTTAACATACAGTATATGCATAAAAATGTACTTATGCTAGAATATCAAAAAATGTGTTGTTACATGAAAACTTGAAAGAATTTTAATATATTGATGTAAGAATGGCAGAATGACAAAGTCTATAATATGTAATTTGGGAGAATAATTTCTCATTTCATAGTAGGTTTACCTTTGAAGATGCCCTCGTAATCCGTAAGAGAGTTTGAGTTAAGGGTTAACCTTATTGCTATATGATTAATTGCTGGTCTTGAAGTTAGTTGTATCACTTTGCCTGGATACTAAACTGCCCCCGATAAGCTTCTGTATAGTAACCATGGTAACACTGAAAATGTATGCTTATCAATTTCTGTGTGTTAAGTGCATTTCAAATTTGCTAATATTTATTTGTATTGTAGGTAAAATAAAATCAGCACAGTTAGAATATTCAGAAGCACACAAGCATCTTCTACAGGCATTGAGGAAAGCGCCACAAAATGCAGCTGTAGGGTTCAAACAAACTGTAAGTTACTAACTCTTGCTAAGTTGGCAAGGTTTAAAGATTAGTTACATACTAATTATAATAAGTATAAAATTCCAAGACAACCATATTTAATCTGACAAAAGATTTTGCTTTTATAACCAGTGCAGAACATTATCGGCGTCCTCATTATTTTATTCAGACTAGTCATGATCGGCAATGTTTGCTACTTGGTCATTATTCATTTTGCATCCTTATAATGTATCTGAAGTAAGTCTTCAATTGCAATTTAAGGCTTTCTAAAAAGGGCAATAAATTTTTCATTTTGCGCAGGTATTCATCATGCTTAGTGATAGTTCTACTTTCTTAGTCATAAGTCTTGGTTTAAATCAGATTAAGTTGCATATCAGAAGCACTATGTTCTTAATCCAGAAGGAACAGTTGTAAGCTTGATTGGACAGAGCACTTGTACTTAAACTGTTTGAAACCCAGCCTAAACGAAAATAATGTTTCAAGGAAGTATTGGTCATAGACTCCTCGTTTACTTGGAAGTAGTGTGAAATAATGGTGTACAGATTATTATTATAGTGATAATTTTTAATTGATATTACGCGTATGTATCATCAACATTTGATTATTATAGGTTCAGAAATTAGCTATCACTGTAGAGTTACTTCTTGGAGATATTCCCGACAGATCTACCTTCAGAATACCATGCTTGAGAAAAACGCTTGCACCATACTTTCAACTTACACAAGGTGAGTCATTTGTTAGACATAAGTTAGGCACCAGCAAACTACCATTTATATTTTACATTAAAATCAGAATATGAATGCGAACTATCTTCTTAATTTGTATACATATTTGTACTGTTTTCCGTAAGGAAAAAAGTCTGGTTTATTTGTTTATGATAACTGACTCGCAGTCACCAATTTTCAATTCCTGCAATGTAATTCATTCATAGGTGTAGAAAGTATAGCTTGGAAAATTTTATTCACTACCTTGGAATAGAACTCTTACAGAAGAAAGCCACCGCAACTGAAAATTCACTACAATGAATTTAATTATATACCTTACATTGATATGTATGTATTTTCTGCAAAAAAATCGTCAACAAGTCTGTCATGGATCAAGTACATGTAAAAATCTTATTACCTATTACCACAGTGTCAGTAATTGCATTGGCAATATTTTGTAAAGATGTTTCCTGTTGATCCATAGTAAACTCTTGCATGTCCACGATGTAAATAACATTGCTAACAAAACTGATCATTCTTATAAACCGTTGTTTAAAACCTGCTGTGATCCTAGCAGAACTTTAGTCATTAAAAAGTGTGAAAATCTGTCAACACTTATATACCAGAAGTCAGTGAAAACATTTATTTACAACATTTTGTTGCCTACAAGACCCTATTCCCTTCTGTCCGTATCAGTTGGTAGGCTTGACATGTTGCTAGTGGGCATCTAGTAATGACTGACAAAGGTGTTGACAATAAACTTACCAGTATAAGATTACAGCTTTATTTGAGTGAAAATTGTTTCTTTTATAAAGCTGTGCGCACAGGAAATCTCCCTCGTTTCAATGAGGTTCTGTCTCAGTACGGGTCCAAGTTCCAGAGTGAGGACACATACACACTGATTATTCGATTACGGCACAATGTAATCAAGACTGGCGTGAGAATGATCAACCTGTCATACTCAAGGATCTCCCTGATGGATATTGCACAAAAACTGGCCCTAGACAGCCCTGAGGATGCTGAATACATTGTTGCCAAGGTAAATACATGCTGCACAGCACTTACATTTTTATTTCCTATTTCAGTTAAAGCTTATGTATACTGGTATCCTACATGTTACCTGGACGCTCACTTGTTAGGACAATTTCGATTTGCATGTAATTAAACAGTTATCCATTGATCCAACATGTAATGAAGATACCTGGATCATGTAGACGTTTTCCATTTCTGTGACAGTGTAGTCAACTTATCACTTGGGTGAACAACATTAATAAACTTGATATATATGTACCGCACTTTCCTTATGTTTTGATTGCAGACGGCCATTGTCACGTGGGGGCTTAATATATCAATGCACATGCGCACCTGTGCAAATGTACAGCAATACTAATATTAAGTTTCAACACTAGTTTCGTTAAAATTTTAACAGTTGGGAATGGGGAAAGCCTTGCAAACCGTAAAGAAAATACTAAAATCTTAGAAAGTAGGTAGTCTTTGTTAAATTCATACTGAAAGCATTAAATAACACATTTAGTACATTAGACCATAAATCAATGCAACCATGGTGGACCTCGGTTCAGGATTAATGCTATAAATAGTAACCAGTTGCTTTTTCCGGGAATGCCACTTGTTTACTTTTAGCTGTACTGAACGTAGTGTGAGAAAATCACCCAGAAAGAAATAATTCTGATGAAATAACATACTTTTTAGCTATCTTGGCTACGCCAGGGTTAGCTTTTCTGATTGATGATTGTCCGTCGTCCGTCAACATTTTGATTTAAATGACATCTCCATCAACATTTTGATTTAAATGACATCTCCTCTGAAACCACTAGGCCAATGTTGATAAAACTATGCAGGAATGTTCCTTGCATGAAGCTCTACCAAAATTGTTCAAAGAATTCCATTCCATGCAGACCTCTGGTTGCTATGGCAACAAATAGGAAAAACTTTTAAAATCTTCTTCTCTGAAACCACAAGTCCTAGAGCTTAGATATTTGAAATTGACCTCGCTCGGGTGGTAACTTAGTTTTTGCATAGGCATATATAGGCATGTAGCATTATCTAGTGGACCTCTACCAAGATTGTTCAAATTATGACCCCCAGGTCAAAATTGGCCCCGCGGGGGTGGTCACTTAGTTTTGTATAGGCTTATTTAGGAAAAACTTTAATTCTTCTTCTCTGAAACCACAAGGCCTAGAGCTAAGATATTTGGCATGTAGCATTGGCTAATGGACCTCTACCAAGATTGTTCAAATTATGAACCCGGATCAAAATTGACCCCGTTTGGGGGTCACTTAGTTTTACATAGGCTTTTATAGGAAAAACTTTAATTCTTCTTCTCTGAATCCACAAGGCCTAGAGCTAAGATATTTGGCATGTAGCATTGGCTAGTGGACCTCTACCAAGATTGTTCAAATTATGACCCCCGGATCAAAATTGACCCCGCCTGGGGGATCACTTATTTTTACATAGGCTTATATAGGAAAAACTTAAAAAATCTTCTCTGAACCACAGGGTCTAGAGCTTAAATATTTGGCATGTAGCATTGCCTAGTAGACCTTTTCAAAGTTTCTTCAAATTATGACCCTTGGGTCAAAATTGACCTTGCCGGAGGGGGGGGGAACATACATAGACGTATATAGGAAAACCTATTTGCTATATAACATTATCTAGTGATCTTCCACCAAGCAAGTGGACTTGTACCAAGGTGAGCGATACAGGGCCATCTTGGCCCTCTTGTTACACAAATAAACAATTGTCCGGATAATGGAGCGGACGTTGCATATTTCGGGGACGTTTCACTGGTTATTGTTTTACTCAAATTGAACTAGAAAACGTATTTTGTGACCTTTGTAAAATATACGGATGGGTACAGTTGAGACCAAAGTTGGTTGTGTGAAAATTTCGTGTTTCTATCTGCAATATTGGCAGAATTATGTAGAAAAAGGTCCCATTTCTGTCCGATTAATTGAAAGAAACCAGTAGTATTCTTAACAATCTTTTAGTACATGACCGAGATGTAATTACCCTTTATGACTGTTAATTCATAAAGTAAATAGCGTACATGAGCTGAAGCTTGTATATGTAAATTTGGACAATGTAAAAAATGTCCTAAATACATAGGTCACCCTATGGTTGTTACTTAAAATAAGACTGGTAGCATGTTTCATACATTTTTAGCTCAGCTGGCTACGCCAGGGTGAGCTTTTCTGATCGATGATTGTCCGTCAGCATTTTGATTCAAATGACATCCCCTGAAACCCTAGGCCAAGTGAAAAAACTATGCAGGAAGTTCCTTGCATGAAGCTCTACCAAATTTGTTCAAAGAATTCCATTCCATGCAGAACCTGGTTGCATGGCAACAAATAGGAAAATCTTTAAAAACTTCTCCTCTGAAACCACAAGGCCTAGAGCTTAGATATTTGGCATGTAGCATTGTCTGTGGACCTCTACCAAGATTGTTCAAATTATGACCCCGGGTCAAAATTGACCCCGGGGGGGGGTGGGCCCTTAGTTTTTGCATAGGCATATATAGGAAAACTTTAAAAATCTTCTTCTCTGAAACCACAAGGCCTAGAGCTAAGATATTTGGCAGTAGCATTTCTAGTGGACCCTACCAAGATTGTTCAAATTTGACCCCGGGTCAAAATTGACCTCGCGGGGTGGTCACTTAGTTTTGCATAGGCTATAGGAAAAACTTAAAAAATCTTCTTCTCTGAAACCACAAGGCCTGGAGCTTAGATATTTAGCAGTAGCATTGGCTAGTGGACCTCTACCAAGATTGTTCAAATTATGACCCCCGGATCAAAATTGACCCCGCACGGGGGTCACTTAGTTTTGCATAGGCATATTGGGGGGGGGGGGGGGGGGGGGGGGGGGGGGGGGGTAGGAAAACTTAAAATCTTCTTCTCTGAAACCACAAGGCCTAGAGCTTAGATATTTGGCATGTAGCATTGGCTAGTGGACCTCTACCAAGATGTTCAAATTATACCCCGGGTCAAAATTGACCCTGCATGGGGGTCACTTAGTTTAACATAGGTTTATATAGGAAAAAGTTTAAAAATCTTTTTCTCTGAAACCACAAGGCCTAGAGCTTAGATATTTGGCAGTAGCATTGCCTAGTAGACCCTTCAAAGTTTGTTCAAATTTGCCCCTGGGGTCAAAATTGACCTTGCCCGTGGGGGTCCTTGTTTTACAAAGGCGTATATAGGAAAACCTATTTGGTATATAACATTATCTAGTGATCTTCCACTAGGCAAGTGGACTTGTACCAAGGTGAGCAATATAGGGCCATCTTGGCCCTCTTGTTACCTTATTCACTTAATCTTTTTATTCTCTTTAAATATGTAGGCAATCCGTGATGGTGTGATAGAGGCTACAATTGAACATGAGAAAGGATATGTCCAGTCAAGGGAGACAAGTGATGTGTACAAAACCAGGGAACCAATGGCGGCCTTCCATCAGCGTATAGCTTTCTGTCTAGACATACATAACAATTCTGTAAAGGTAAAGTGTAATTTTAAGAGTTCTGTCACTCTAACTGTGCTGTCAGTAAGTTGTTTTACCTTAAATACCTGTGTAGATTATGGTTACTTAGACTGCACATTTATGAAGTGTGATCATGATCTGCATTGAGTGATATTCAGTCAGCATAATTATTTTGATTGAGCATATCTATGAATGATTTATTGTACTGTCCAAATTGAAATATTTAAGCAGTTACGTGTTAAAGTTTGCATCGCTGCAAAAGACAGCAAATGTTAATGTTTGCAACTCGCAAGTGTTTTTATATCACGATGAGGCTAGAGATGTGATACTGGGACTAGTTGCTGTCTCTACTGTACATCTTTTGTCTTGAGTATGTCCATTCCTCTGAAATACCTCCTGACAATATGCCAAGATGGGCATAGCTGCTTAAAGAATGGTGTACCAAAATAGGTTTAACTGCCAAATTTAAGACAAAATCTAAGATAATGTTTCTTAAATAGTTGCAGTTGTTAAATATTAGTATCTTTAAGTTTCATATGCTCTAAAGTTACTTACCTTTATTTTATGTTTTTTTATGTTTATAGAATATAACTGAATTATTACCCAATAAACCTATTGTTCACTCTGAGAAAAATTATCAAAATCTTAAATCCGGATTAACATCAACAAGTATACCAAGCTTATTGAATGCAGGAACCATACATCAATGACGTCATTAAAGTGATGTCATGTGTTCTTTGCATTCTGGTGACTTTTTCTGCGATTTTGTACATATCATTGAAACAAACTCAAAAGAAGTAGAGTTTTAAACATGAAATAAATAGAAAAAATGTTGGTATCGATGTAATATCATGTTTATTTCAGGTTTGAACACCAGGAGAAGATATTTTCACTTGTGGCACTCATGAAAATATCACTTTCAGTGTACACTTCGTGACATTATAATGTGATTACACAGAAACTAACAAAGGTCCTCTATTCAAATGAGGCAAAGTCAATAATGTTGACTTACTTGATTTCTGTGTTTAACATTTATATTTATCTACTCCCTTGCTTTCAATTTCTGATAAAGAGGCTATTGATTGTTTTACAGGCAATGCGTTTCCCACCAAAGTCGTACAACAAGGATCTTGAGTCAGCTGAAGAAAGACGTGAAAGAGAGCAGCAAGAACTTGAGAGCGCCAAAGAAATAGCGGATGAAGATTTTGATGGATTTCCTTAACATTTTTTTGTAATCTATGCGTAACATCTACATGTAGTTTTCTTTGACGGAAGTTGGTGCAATTTGAAAACAAGTTTGACTGGAAAGTGTCACGGTGACCTGTAGAATTGTGATAAATTTGAAGCTGTGCTAGACATGAAACATTCTATTAAATGTTTTGATTTAATTGAAGCACTTCTAGAGCTTGCAGTTTATGGAAAAAAAACATCTCAAGTGATTCTCCAAGGTGTATGTTGCCATGAATGACCTGGCATATTCATGCTTATATATCATGTAGGTTTTCCGTTCTCTTTGAGATTTTTTTGTGTAGAACAGCAAAGCTAGATCTGTACAGTTGCATTGTGCCCCAAATTAAAATCTAAAAAAAGCAAGTAATAAACAAAGAATTTATTGTGCATATTTATTTCAGCAAAATGAGAAGTGTTTAATGACAGTTTCTTACGAATGTAATACAGAATTGTTAAGATTAGCCAAATGAAGGTCTTGTACGTAGACTGTAGACGTTAACAGCATTTTTTACCAAGGATAGTGTAAGTAATTAACTCATTAAAATTCATATTGAGCTATTTCTTACTGAACTGCTTCTTCATCATATAGTGAAACTTTATCTGAATTGTGTATATCCAAATTTATTCAAGTGTAGACAAATAATAACTGTTTTACACTGTCTTATTAAAAAGTCTGTGTACTTACTTGCAAGTACGTCACAGTAAAATTAATTTGGTTGTCATGGAGCTTTAACCAGGGCCAGTGCTCCAATGCTATAAACCTGTGGCTCATATTTAATATTTGAAAACGTTTATCTTTTATTGAAAACTGTCGAAAATAAACAATGTGTTAATAGTGCTGAGGGAAAATAACTAGATTAAAAAAAAAAAAGATCCGTTTTGATTTGCATGGAGGTTTGTTATGGAAGAATCTTCTCTTGCATTTGCTTTTGAAATATCAGTAAGTGCTGTGTATATATAGCTATAAATGCATAATGAGGTAAGTTGTCATTAGAACATACACTCACAGTTTGTATAAATTCATTAAATAACTGAAATAAAAGTTATATACAGTTAACTTTTTTTACTTTTTTTCTGAAATTCACATGCAATTTACAGGTAATAAGGTCTTTGTTGCCCTCAGTAGGGCAAGGACCCGCTATGACAATATCCAAAGGACAATATGGCCAGGTACTGTTATGACAATATCTGAAAGGGAAATTACAGCACTTGGAGCAGCTTCGTACAAAATTGAGAAACAACCTCTTAAAGCTATATACAATGTACTAACATTGGTCATAAACTAATGAATTCATTGGAGATTTGATAAAATACTTGCTCCATTATTACTTGCTCTCACAGTCTTGCATTCAGGTCTTTTGTTGGTATAACCTTTTGTCAAGTGAATTTGGTGGTTAACAGAGAAAGCTAGTTTTTATTAGCTCACCTGGCTATGCCAGGGTGAGCTTTTCTGATCGATGATTGTCCGTCGTCCGTCAACATTTTGATTCAAATGACATCTCCTCTGAAACCTCTAGGCCAATGTTGATAAAACTATGCAGGAATGTTCCTTGCATGAAGCTCTACCAAAATTGTTCAAAGAATTCCATTCCATGCAGAACTCTGGTTGCTATGGCAACAAATAGGAAAAACTTTAAAAATCTTCTTCTCTGAAACCACAAGGCCTAGAGCTTAGATATTTGGCATGTAGCATTGTCTAGTGGACCTCTACCAAGACTGTTCAAATTATGACCCCCGGCTCAAATTGACCCCGCGCGGGTGGGCACTTAGTTTTTGCATAGGCATATATAGGAAAAACTTTAAAAATCTTCTTCTCTGAAACCACAAGGCCTAGAGCTAAGATATTTGGCATGTAGCATTGTCTAGTGGACCTCTACCAAGATTGTTCAAATTATGACCCCCGGGTCAAAATTGACCCCGCACGGGGGTGGTCACTTAGTTTTGCATAGGCTTTATATAGGAAAAACTTAAAAAATCTTCTTCTCTGAAACCACAAGGCCTAGAGCTTAGATATTTGGCATGTAGCATTGGCTAGTGGACCTCTACCAAGATTGTTCAAATTATGAGCCCCGGATCAAAATTGACCCCGCACGGGGGTCACTTAGTTTTACATAGGCTTATGTAGGAAAAACTTTAAAAATCTTCTTCTCTGAAACCACAAGGCCTAGAGCTTAGATATTTGGCAGGTAGCATTGGCTAGTGGACCTCTACCAAGATTGTTCAAATTATGACCCTGGGATCAAAATTGACCCCACACTGGGGGTCACTTAGTTTTACATAGGCTTATATAGTAAAAACTTAAAAAATCTTCTTCTCTGAAACCACAAGGCCTAGAGCTTAGATATTTGGCATGTAGCATTGGCTAGTGGACCTCTACTAAGATTGTTCAAATTATGAGCTCCGGGTCAAAATTGACCTCGCACCGGGGGTCATTTAGTTTTACATAGGCTTATATAGGGAAAACTTTAAAATCTTTTTCTCTGAAACCACAAGGCCTAGAGCTAAGATATTTGGCATGTAGCATTGGCTAGTAGACCTCTTCAAAGTTTGTTCAAATTATGCCCTTGGGTTCAAAATTTACCTTGCCCGGGGGGGGGGGATCATTTGTTTTACAAAGGTGTATATAGGAAAACTTATTTGGTATATAACATTATCTAGTGATCTTCCACCAGGCATGTGGACTTGTACCAAGGTGAGCGATATAGGGCCATGTTGGCCCTCTTGTTATACATTCCTTGTAGAGTAAGACTGTAATTGTGACATAAGTAGAAACTTGATAGAATAAGTTTCTCACAAGGGTTATTATACCTTAAATAAAAGTAAGAATAGACACGTATTTTTATATTATTGTCCGAAATATTCATTTCTAAAATATTTAAACTTAATAATCGAGAAATGGCAGTTCATGGATGTTGACAAAATAACATGAATCAGTTTTTGTATATGGTCTGAATTCAGAAGAGCTGTAAGTGAATATTAAGCGTGGATTTAAATTCGCTTCCTAGATTCGCAAATATTAGCAAAAATGAAACCTTCGCAAGTTTAATGCAATTTACAGTAATTAATCAACATGAAAGAAAACGAGTCATTTTATGGTGAATGTTGGAGGTGTCGTTGGGAAAGATTGGACTGTATAACAAATGGAACAAAAATGTGATACAACTGACAGTGTATGGCAGAATGCTCCTGCCATTCTGGAAATAGGATCTGTGAAAGGATCTTCTCACTGTCCGTCCATCTGTATGTCCGCCATTCCATTATTTCCTGTCTGGGCTGTAACTTTGTCATTGATGAAGTGATTTTCAAATCATATGGCACACATGTTCAGCACATGAAGACTGGTGTAAAAGACCCACAGTCACACTTGGACTTAAAAGGTAATGTAATTCTGTATATCTTCACACATTCATGTCTTGACTTTAACTCGGTTATGCATTGAAGGATTTTCAAATCGAACTGCTCATGATGATGATATGTCTCGTGCAAGACCCACGTCCCTACCTCAAAGGTCAAAGTCACACTCTGGAGTTTAAAAGTCGTTGAATCCTGAATATATGTATACATGCGGGTCAGAATTGTTACTCTGTTATGCATTGAATGATTTTGAAATAAGTTGGTAAAAATGTTCTGCACATCGAGAAGATGACTGTGTAGTGTGCAAAATTGATGACCCTATCTCATAGGTCAAGGTCATACTTGGAGCTTAACGATAATAGAAAACTGTTTACACAGTCACTCTGTCATGCATGGACAGATTTGAAAATACATAGCACAATTGTTGAGAACATGGAGATGACATATCATGCACAAGTCCCATGTCATTACCTTAAAGGTCAAGGTCAAACTTGTAGGTGAAAAGTTTAAGAATTCTGTATTATGCTCATGTTTATGTCCAGATTGTAACTCTGTTGTCCATTGAACTTTTTAAAAATGAATTGGAAAAATGTTCAGCAATTGAGATACAAACTGTTGTGCTCAAGTACTGGGTCCACACCTTGAAAATCAAGGTCACAGACTGTGGGATACCACTTTGGGGGCTTTCTTCACTTATGACTCGTAAGGAACACAGCTTGCTTATTATTGTAGTTTTATATATTTTTTTCCAGCTGTCAGTCGGTAGATATTTGGTTGCTATTCAATAATCTGAGATGGCTTTGAACCGAAGGTCTCAAACTGGGTAGCGGTGATGTAGAGGTAAAGGTGTCTGCTACTCATCCCGGAGGGTCAAGCCCCACTAGGGTCACGACTGTACCTCCTCATATGACATCAGTACTGGCTTTTTCTAGGAGGTGGACTCTAGAGTGACTTGATTAGCTGAAAGCTTTCTTCACAATCAAGCTTAAATAAATTAGTATAAACTAAACTAAACTTGGTACAGACTTTGGTCATGTACATTAGATGAATCCTGTTTATTTATATCCCCGAAAGGAAGTTTAGGGGGGTATATTGGAGTCACCTGGTGATTGGTGGGGCGGTCTGTTGCATTTTCCTTGTCTGGAGCATAACTTGAAAACTAGAGTATGTATAGGTTATAGGTCTATATTACAGGGATAAACAAATTTACAGTTTGCCCTACTTGGTAAGTAGGCTAACACTCCCTCTCAATAAGAATTCAATACAACTTCATACAATGGTCAAGCACAATGAGAGAGTGCAGTGCACAAGAACCATAACTCCATCTTGACTAATTCCAACCAAAAATGTTTCAAATATCACTTACTGAAGTTATTTTCAAAATAACTTTAAACAAGTTACACCCCTAACTGGTCATGGTGACCTTGCCTTTAAAAATGGTTTTCCCCAGTTCCTTGAAATATGCTATGGTTGTCAGACTGGCTCGGAGTAAAGCTTATTCTTATGGTGTAAATGACCCCTATAGACTGGGTTGATAAGTATAAACATCAAGGTCACAGTGTTTTTGATTAATGATTTAACGCTCGACTGCTGAAATAAACTTCTGAGACAAACAACAAACATTATGACACTTACTACCGTATCTAAAAAATAAAAAAATGTATTAGATCTATAGATCTACGGACTAGAACTAGATATATCAATTACAAACACTTTTTTAATATTTTTTTTGTGTGTGGATGTGAGCTGGTAGACCTGAAATATATATATAGATCTATATCCGGACCACTGATTCATCTGAATTTCACAGAGACATATACAATGTAGATACCATAATAATAAATTATTTATCTAAAAGTTCATCGGATGTCCAAGTATTCTGTACAGTACCATGCATCTCTAGAACTGTAGCAAAAAACCCCACTAGATCTACACTTGCGTTTATAAAGAAATTACGTCTAGAAATAGATTAATAATAGGCCAGACTTTAGAAGTAGCCTCTATGCTCACGTGCCATGTCTACGCCCCAGCAGCACGGTACAAAAATCGAATCAAGTATCATATTTGCCAATCCCCGGTTAATAACCCGATGCCCCCGGATCTGGCTGTGGGCCAAGTTTCACAGTTTACCATTATCAAAGCTGCGACCGGGGGTTGTCTGTGTTGGAAAATCAATACCAGCCGTCCTCTCCCAGACTTAATTATTAACCATTTTATCAACAACAAAAGCTGGCCACTACACAATCGATAAATCCGACCCCCGACAGAAGCCAATGAAATAATTGTAACTGAAGCGAAGACAAAATTATAAATAGAAAAAAAAGCAGACGATAAACTTAGCAGACGACCCTTGTGGTTTATGTACGTCATATTTGTGTCGGTACCACCCAGAGCATGTACGATTCACGTGGGTCCGTCTGCCCAATCAACTCAGGGGGATTCCCGCATGGAGAGGGTGACGTCAGGGTTTACAAGCCATATATGGATTTCCTCTCCCCACCCATTTTTAACCTACTGGGGACGGGGAACATTTTTATGACGGTTAAACCACATTGGCTTTCTACTCTGGATATCTTTCCTGATTTTGGTTGTTTAACACGAATCAAACTGGGTAATTAACGAGTACAGGTTACTGAACAGGGAACCCCCTGTACTGTAATCTCATTATCAACCCATCCCGTGGGGTCGAGGAAAATATTTCAACGACCACTTGTTGACCGAGCGTAGGAAACGACGGACATATTGAGGTAAGAATTTGCCTAAATTGCTCTGATTTCTTCTCTTTTCGCTACTTTCAGTTTATAAACACTTTATTACATGAAGTGACTCTAGTCTAGTTTCACTTTACGTTTTTGTGTACTGTACTAATTGGCAATTATTGAGGAACAAATAAATAAAAAAAGCGTTTGCTACCGTCGCCATTTTCATGCAGTAACCTAGACATATACCTTTCATTTTTTGCTTTGATGTTGGTAAAATATTTTTAAGGAAGCATTTATTGGCATCGATACTTTCAGTTTTCATCACGGCAAAATACACATGTATATAATTACTTAGTTCCGGGTATGTTGGTCGTTAATTAGTGTTAATTGGTTGATTAGCATTTTAAATCTAATCGTCTGCTTTGAACATATAAATCCTCTCAATTTCAATAAATTCTTGAACAATTGAAAATTAAATTATCGATACATTATACATGTATATTGAAGGTTGCATGTGCGTATCAGGGTGGTGGTCTCTCACAAAAGTATAAGTCACACTTGTAAACTAACCGTATTCACCTAGCTAACTGGTTTGACCCATTTTGGGATCTGATATTTTTATACTTGTCAAACCTCAGACAAGGTTCAAAAACTATTTCACTGGCTTTAATGTCAAATTGATTGGATTAACAGTGTGGGGCATGGGCCCCACCAAGTATTGCTACTTATGTATGCTATATAGTATGATTTTTTCTTCTTTAGTTTTTGTCTAGAGAAAAGGCGATACAAAGGGATATGGCTTTGTCATTCAGTCTGTCCGTCACAAAAACTTAGCGCTGTCTATAACTTTGCCATTTCTTAAGATTTCTTCATCAAACTTTCAAATTGCATTATGTCAAAAGTGACGGATGCTGCCAAATTGTGTAGGTCAAGGTCATATTTGACAGAGTTATTCCCCTTTTTGTGCTTAGATTTATCACAAAATTATGGGTTATTCTAACAAAGTGTAAGAGGGCGACACAAGTGTTCCACTGATTACCCATCTAGTATTATTTTGTTTTAAAATATTGTATAAGGATAGTATAGGGGCCTCTGGTGAGTGGGGTCCAGTTTTGAATGAATTAGTTCATTGTAATTGGTGATTTTTACCAACTGCAGGAATTCATAGAAAATTAAATTCTGTAAGTAATTTGGTGATCAATAATAATTGTTAGTTCCAAAATTCAAAGCATAAGTTTTTTTGTATTGTGGAATCCCTTAAAGCAGGAAACCGGGGCCTGGGGCCTGGTGGGGCCTATAAAGGCTAAAAGCAGTTTAGGCATTTTTAGAATACAGAAAGACTTTACACCAATGAATTAAGATGTTTGAATGAATTTTAAGTTACTAATTTCTAACATCTAGCGTAAACGCACAAAATTCCCTTGTATTCGACATTTTCCAGCTGCGGGCCTATTTTATGAGGCCCGCAGTTAAAAATACGTAAGATGTCATACTCAAACACCAACCTCTGCTGATACCAAAAAAAGAAAACATCATATAAACATCAAATTCACATATATTTTCACTTTTCTTTTGCTAAAATTGCTCAAACACATGTTAAATAGGCCCGCAGAGGCCCGCAGGTAGGCCCGCAGAATAAACATGTCCCAGGAAACCTTTTATTATATTTAGAGGATTTTGCGATTATAACTCTGTTTTCACATTTAATTTACCTTAGACTCACCTGCATTATGTGTAATTAAAAAAAATGAGAGGTGATGTGGTTAGAGTTTATCAGCTTAGAGATTACAGGTTTAACTTCCCTCTGAATCGAAGGAAATAACTACACCCTCTTAAATTTTAATATCAGTGCAAACACTAGCATAATGAATTAAGGTTGTAAGAAGTTCAGTCTTCAGTAAGTGCCAAACATATGGCTTTAAATCATTTGTAAGTAGGATCAATGTAAAATATATTATTTTAAGATACATTCATTTGAAATGTATTGCTTCAAAATAGAATTTAAACTGTCTACAGCCGTTACCTAAGGGACTGAATAAAAGTGGCTGCTACTGAAAGGTGACCACTATATACAGGTTTCAATATTTTGGGGTAAATCATGAAAACAAATTAATACTGAAGTATTTTCCCATATTTTCCAGTATTTAACCATTTTAAACTATTTCAAAACATTAAACAATGGTCAATTTTTACTGTTGAAATACTTTAACATTGTTTAATTAGCAGTCTAAAAGCTTTATAATGTTATACTGCTTATACATTATATATGGAAATAACTATTGTTACTTAATAAAAACACATACCTAATGTTATAAAATACTGTAGCTCTGAAGAATGTGTGAGCAAACACTTTAAGGTGAGCGGTAGTGTAGAGCTTGTTCTTGGCAATAACTCTGTAATTACTCAAGATAGAGCTATTGTTCTTGTACACTGCACTTCCTCTCATTGTGCGGAACCATTGTATGATCTTGTATTGCATTCCAACCAGTAGTTTTCAAGATATGCTCTGCAACAAGGAAAAGTAAAAATGGGCAATAACTTTGAAATGAGTCAAGATAGAGTTATGGTACCTGTATGAAGTTAAAGCTAACATGTTATATCCAGTTTAGCTTGGTTAGCTTGAATTTTTTGGGACCATGTCTCCAAAATACTTACATGTCAGTTTTGTTTGTGGGCCCGCTGTGATACTTCATATCATGGTTTTTCTTGTTAACTTATTAACACTGTGTGATATTTTCCATTGTCGCAGCACACATGGTCGCTAAATTGCAATGTTGCGTCATTTCAGCTGGCCTGTGATTGCGTTAGACAGGGTCTCACTATAAACAGGTTCATTATGATAGGGATTTTCATCCATTAGAGCTCAGAGGCTGGCTGTTACAGACAATGTCAAGCTATATAGTAATATATCTATACCGGTGATCGTTCAAGCAGGTTAGACTGTTGTATATAAATGGGCAGCATCTCTTCCTTTCCAGAGACAATATTGGAATGACAACATCCCAACCTACTAATGCCTCAGAATGGCAGTTATACAGGGTTCTACAGAGGGCTAATTTGCTACAGTACTACGACACCTTTGTGTCACAAGGTATTCATTATGTTGGCTTATTTATGCTGAGGTTTGTTTTCTAGAAACTAATTGCTCAAAATAAGCAAAATTTACTTGACGGCCAGTAGGGCTGACTATTGCAGCTAAATTTACTATCACGATAGTTATTGATAGTTAAAAGTACTATCACGATAGACTATCAATAGTTGGCTTCACTATCGCGATACTATCACGATAGTTTCGATAGTTTACATTATTACATACTGTATATTTTTACCAAGTTGATTCAATTTGTTTGTATCAATACCTGTAATTAACTTGAATTCAGTATAAATATAATCGTTACTAATTAAGAATGCTAAACCATTTTTATTGAACAGATACGCGTCATTAAAATTTTTCACTATGCGAAGTCATGGATTGATGGGTGGCAAGACGACAACGACGTTTTAGGAACAAAAACGTCGTCGTATACATAACTGATTATAGCCCGTAATGTAAACATACGTTTTACGGCAAAGGAAAATCAACTACATTTTATGTAAATAACGCATTCAAAAATGAAAAAAAAACTATCGAGAAAAGTCGATAGCTGTCCAGACTATCGGCGATAGTATCGATAGTGTGAAATTGCTATCGACTATTGACTATCGGGTCTGATACAATCGCGATTAGTTGATAGTATCGACTATCGTTACACCCCTAACGCCCAGGATTTTGGATATCTATCTTATAAATGTAATTATATATGATTACAGATCAGTATGCAATTTTTACATTAAGATAGCACATTACTAAAATTGAAAACTTGAAAGTTAAATGCCAGACCTGATACATTCTATACCTGGAGCTGAATCAGCAACATCTCATAGCAAAAAAAACATCCTACCACTCCCCAACGTGTGCTATTGCAACATGCAACACCCCTTTAAAGTAAAGTAAGCAGATGGTAAAGGTTAATAATTACACAGTGTTTCCTTTATTTAGCAGTATTAAGGTATACCTGAATAATTCACTTAACATGTTGTTACCATGGTTACAGGAGGAGATGACGTACAGCAGTTGTGTGAAGCAGGAGAGGAAGAATTCCTTGAGATAATGGCTCTGGTTGGTATGGCTAGTAAACCCCTACATGTACGGAGGTTACAGAAAGCCTTGCAGGAATGGGTTGCTAATCCAGGTGTGTGTACTGATATATACTGATCCTAGATTTACCATTATAATAATAGATAAAGGATTAGCGGAAAGTTATTTTAAGTTTTCTCAGGGGACATTATAAAAATTATCCATGTCTGGTCTGTCTGAACTTGTAGGTGATTGAAAATAAAAAATTAATGTTGTTAACTAACTGTGATATTTTTCTCTGTCTTTAAAGAACACTCCTTAAATTCTAAAAACTTACTTAATGATATCAATCTTATTGTATAAATTCTAGTTACAGAAATGAAACACTTACAGTTAAAGATTTGAGTTCAAACATGTGCTGACTCGAGTCCAAAACGTAAAAGCTTCAAATTGAATTGTCAGTACAGTGAAACATGCTTATAACGAATTTCTAGGGACATAGAAAATTGCTTCGTTATATCCGAAATTCGTTGTATCCATACAACGAAATTTCGTTATAATGTTTGGATATAACGTATTTCGTTATGGTCATTGATGCAACAATAAGGTTATCATTTAAACATAAGATATATTAAAAAAACACAAAATACATGATGATAAGTTTAATCAATAATTATGATATTTTTATCAACGTACACAATGATAAAAAAACGTGAACATTATTTAATTTCGTACACATTTTTGTCAATCTATTCAAGAAAGATATTTAATTTTTTCTAAAAAAGTCACTGATTTTAGTTTGCTTGACTGGTACAGCTCCAGCGATAGCGATCTCAACTTTGTTCAGGAAGAAAAAAGCGTCTTCCGGTATCTCCTTGTTCCTTTCGATTTTTTCGTTATCTCGACTAAATTTTTGATCCTCATCTATGAAATTTCCTCTGTTTTGACATCCGATATCTCGATTTGACATTTATCACCTGCCAAACAAGGTGCGAAAAGCTGCACGCGATTGTATTCGCTCAATTGTCGTCTGCTGTCAGAGGTGCGAAAAACTTTTTACAGGTAAATATGTCATAACAAATCAAGGCATCATTTCTATGTATACTCGGTAACGGTAACTAACTGTCGACGTCAATTACCTGTCACCTGTTTGTTATACTGTGAAAAATAAATTCGCTAAATCCGAGCCGATTTGTGTAAAAATATGCATCACGGGACTTCCAAAAACTTTTGTTATAAACATTTTTTCGCTGTATCCAAATTCGTTCTAAGCATGTGACCAGACATATAAATAAAGAAGGGTGAAGGTTGGGGAATATATTTTCTTTCGTTATAACCGTTTATTTGTTATAACCATGTTCGTTATAAGTGAGCTCTGCTGTATTGTATCACTCCATACTTTGAAGTGCAAATACAAAATTGTCACCATCACTCATGTATTATGTTCCATTACAGCTATATTCCAAGTTACTGGTACAACCTCAGGAAGTTCTGTGGCAAGAGAGCCTCCCACACATGTATACTCACTACCAAGTACTTCCTCTGAAGGCACAGAGTCCCCGTCTGTATCGTGGAATATCCAGACGACCCCACAGAAGAGTGTAAGCCCCATAAGTATGATCCCATCAGCGAGACCGGTAGATCTACAGACCGACATAATGCAAGGACAGGTACAAATTAAAACATTCTCGGATAAATCTTTCTGCATCTTCTCGTTGACTGTTACCAGATAAATCATTGCTTTTGAAATTAAACAGGAATATATTCATTGAAGATGAGACTATCAAATCTAGCTTAGATCACAGGACTGGTAACTAATTGCTAGATTATTGTTTTCCTGATATAGGGACAGGCAGATAAAATATGTATTATTTTCCTGAAATTTTGTTACAGATATTTCTTGCTTGTCCTTAACAATAGAGGCTGTATTAGAAAACTGTTCAGTTTACCTTAGTTGATATGATGACACCATCTGGATAGATGCACAGCTATCTGAGCATTAAAATCAGGTTCTATAGACTGTGTTTAACCCTGTGAGAACCAGTTAAACTCCTGCACACTAACTAGTTACTAAAATTTGCTACACAAGTCATCCATCATTCTGACCATACTCAAAAACTTGAAAAAGATTTATGTGTTGAAGAAATTCCATTGTCTGTAAGGTTCACAATGTTACAGATAAAGAAGCAGGGAATGTCTCCATCACAGACACCATTCCTCGGGGAGGAACAGATCACCGAGATTGCCAGCAGCGCAGCAAAACTGGTCAAAAGTCTGCCTCATTTTGAAGCAAAACCTTTAAATACAAAGAAAGAAATCAACAAACAAATTTATGTGAGAACTTTATTTTGATGAACTTGTTTTGTATATAATAATGATACACAAGAAGTGCATGTTTCATTTGGAAAGAGAAATTAATTTAACAAATGATTTCAATGTTTTTCAAAATCCTTGTTCCACCTTTCCAAAACTGGAAGTTGGGAAACATTTGCATAAAATATCAAAATTTGGAAAATTGAGTTTTATGAATTCATTACCTTTACATATACTTTGTAATCAATTATATTTCAATATCATTTTATCAGCTTGAAAGTAACTTCTGTGACTCAGGCAGTTAAAATCTCTGGTATGATTGACTTTCATTGTAGATTTGGCAATGGTTTCAGGTTCACAGCTAAAGAATTGTTGTTTACTCATTTGCAGGATATTGTAGCACTACCAGTAGATTTCTCAAAAGAAAGATTGGAAATTATGAGAAAATATGCTGCCATTTATAGAAGGTTTGATTCTGAAAGAATCTACTCAAAGCCTATGTCAATGCATGAGGTAAATGTATTTGTGTTTGCATTTCAAATGCATTGAATAGTCTTTCCATGTTATATAAAAAGCTTTTATTCGGTAGAGCATGAGACTTGTAACCTCAAGGTAGCGGGTTCGATTCCCGGCATTGACCAACTAAAATTACTAACAGCCTTTCAGATGAGACAAAAACCGAGGTACCATGTATGGGTGCTATACACCTGGCATGTTAAAAGAAAAAGGAGTGTCTCTGAAATTTGGACACTTTCTGTATCTTGCACTATTATCCGAAACCTAAAATAACTAACCGCTTCTAGGGGCGTTGGTCATGTGGGAAAGCAGTACCAACGATAAAACCCTAATATACCATAATACCGGTATACCATACTGAGACTTGCATTTAGTATTTGCACTGTTGCTTGTATGTATGAACAAAATGGCAGAAGTCAGCAGCCATAGATATGTGCATCCTTATAAATATGCATATTTTTGTGTCCAGAGTTTTATTCCTTTATTGACCAATTTTCAAATAACTTCTCAGTTGTTTCCTCTCACACAAGGGAATGTCATGCATCACACCAGGTGCAAGGTCACACTTTGGGCTCAATCCAGATATTGATTATTTAGGGTTATATAGCAATAAATCATGTCTGATACAACATACTTTACAAGCATAGACCAATTTTCAAATGATTTAACCAGCTGTCACCTGCAACAGAAGGATGGGTAGCTACCTCCAAGGTCAAGGTCACACTTCAGACTCTGTTAGGATTGTTAAAAAGAGTTATATAGCATTATTGCTGTTCATTGGCTAAGCATAACTTTGAAGGACTTTGAAATTACTTTCCGCAACATTTTACTACTGTGCCTCAGCAAGACAATGTATCACGTAGTGAAATACAAGACCAAGCTCTTTTACCTGAAATTTAACACTCCACATGGGGCTCAAGTATGAATATACAAATTTACATATAAAGATATACAGGTATGTCGTCTGTACAAGTATGCCTGTTGTGTGTGTAAGTTTCAATTTTGGGGCATGTCACAATTTGGAGAGGCATGTGGTGTGTACATCTTTATCTAAACCAACAACCTTATAATTATTCTTACCCAGATTTAACTGATAGTTTATTATGAAGTTTTACATAAACATACAACATGTCATACCTGAGAGATCAAAGTCACTAGTTGCCTGACACATCAGGGCATTTGACATTCGTGTCAGGGCATTAATACGATAAAAGGAGAGGAAAACTGGATGTAAGGATGTAGTAAAACTAAAAATTAAGAAATTTTATAGCAACTAATCAAATATGTTAGTGGATTTCATTTTATGTTTTCCAGTGAATTATAGAGTTTTCTCAGTGAAATAAAAGTGATAATCCACAGTTTTGAAACAGTGGATTACCATTTTTATTTTTCACTGTTTTTGCAATCTTTAACCCGGATTTACGGCAAAAAGTTTACCGAGCGTAATTAATGCTGGAAACCATGCGACGATGACGTTATTTGAATGACGTCATTTGCGCTCTGTTTTCTGATGACGTTTCCCGCGATTTTCGATATTTTATAGAAACAAACTCAATAAAAGTAGAGTTTTAACCATAAAATAAACAGAAAAATTGTTGTTATCGGTGTTATATCACGTTAGTTTCACTCGTGAACACCAAAAGTTCTTATTTTTACTCGTGGCTGCGCCACTCGTGAAAATATCACTTTCGGTGCCCACTCAGTGAAATTATAACGTGATCTTACACCGAAACCAACAATTATCCTCTATATAATCTAGTATAAGGTGTTGGAAAAGTTGTGTAAAAACTAAAAATAAAACTGAATATTGTAAAAAAATCGCAATTTGCAAGTTGTTTCATGAGTTTTTGAATTTGTGAGCAAGCACTATTTATGTATTATCGTTGTTTGTTGGTTATTCTAGCGAGTTTGATGAATTTGCAAGTGCTTAATTCGTGAAAATTAACAAAAATAAAAAGCCTGCAAAAAAAACCTTGTACTTTTACAATATGCAGTAAAATGTATAATATTTTGATAAGATCTCTTTTATGATTAAGATATTTCTTCTAAAAATAAATGTAATGAAACAATAAGATAATAACACAGTCCCCTAAGATCAAGAAATCAGTACTGTATTAGCATTTTAATTAATATTGAGTATATTTTGCTTGTAGGTGTGCGTGAATGAAGCTGCATCACAACTGTGTTTTCATATGCCAACATTGCTGACAAGACGGGAAGATTTATTTCCCCTGGCAAGACAGGTTGTCAAGGACAGTGGGTACCAGTATTCCAAAGGACATTCCAGGTTGGAGAAAAAGTATCTGTTTCAAAATACTAGTTTTATACTGTATTATGTTAAAATATCTGAGGGACGACTTCATTATGTCTGTTTTACCCACCAGGCTTTATACCATACATCATTTTTTTCCCCTTAAAGAGATTACTTTAAAACTTGGAATACAGATACATGTAAATATATTATTTAGGGAGAAATGCAGAATCACAAGAAACACACAGGTGTAGCTCTAAAAGCCATTTTTAGCTCGACTTCGAAGAAAAGGGAGCTATCCTACTCGCCCCTGGCTTTGAAACTTACCATACTTGTTACCATAATAACCTTCATCTACAGACAAGAGTACATAACTCTGTCAAGGTTTTTGACAGAATTATGGCCCTTTTTTGACTTAGAAAATGTATTGAGCTTGGTAAAATTTTTCATACCACCTCACTTTATTTCAAAACCATTGGAGGTATTGCTTTGAAACTAACCATACTTGTTCAGCATCATGACCTACATCAACATACAAGAGTACATATCTCTGTCAAGGTTTTTGACAGAATTATGCCCCTTTTTTACTTAGAAAATACATTGAATATGGGTAAAATCCACTTATTGCCTTAACCCTTTGAGATATTGCTTTGAAACTTTGAATGCTTGTTTACATCATTACCCCCATCTGTAGGCAAGAGAAGGTAACTCTGTCAGGGATTTGTTTTAAAAATTAAGGCCCTTTATCGACTTAGAATCTTGGTTAAGTTTTTCGTACCAGTCCACTTTTTGACTAAACTGTTTGAGATATTAATTTGAAAGTTGGAATACTTGTTTACCATCATGATCCCAAAACATGGGCAGGAGAAGGTAATTCTGTCAAGGATTTTATTTGAATTATGGCCCTTTTTGACTTAGAAACTCAGTTAAAATTGTCATTCTTGTCCACTTGTTGACTTGACCGTTTGAGATATTACTTTGAAAGTTGGAGTACTTCTGTACCATCATGAGACCTATCTGTAAGCAAGAGAAGATAACTCTGTGAAAATGTTTCTTGATTTGTACTTAGAAATTCCTAGTTAAAGTCTAGTTAAAGTCTTGTGTGCCCTTAACTGTCAAAGTTTTGTTTTATCGGCAAGCACTAAAAAGTCGAGCACGCTGTCCTACTGACAGCTCTTGTATTTTATGCTTTTCAGTAAAATACTAAAATATATTGGTGAAATAAAATTGATATTTCACTGTTTCAAAGTAGTGAAAATATCAAAATTTTAAACCTGAATTTACGCCAAAAAGTATACTGAGCATAACAAATGGCAGAATTCAAACAATGATGACGTTGTTAAAATGACGTCATATGTGCTATGCTTACTGATGACGTTTTCCACGGTTTTAGACATTTCATTGAAACGAACTCAACAAAAATAGAGTTTTAAACATAAAATAAACAGACAATTGTTTGTATCGATGTAATATCACTTTAATTTCTCTCATGAACACCAAAAGTAGTTATTTTCACGAGTGGCTGAGCCACTCGTGAAAATATCACTTTTGGTGCCCACTCTGTGAAATAATATTATACTCCAAAATCAACAATTATCCTCTATATATTTCTCAAGTTCATATTGAAGCCTGGTCAGTAGTGACTTGGTCTAAGACCAGTGTCAATACGTCTCTCACATGTGTACAACGTGACTGAATTTAAGTGTACAAAATGATAATGGTATCAAGAAGTTCATAAAGCAAAATGGAAACTCACTTCAAATGAAAACATGAGATAATCTTTGTCCAAAATATGTGCCCTCTTTTGAAGGGGTAACAACTTTGCATATTATATTTTTATAAAAAGCATACTGTCTTTTGAAAGATATATTATAAAGTTTTATTCATTGTTATCAGGGCAACAGACCTCAATCCAGAAAATCCAAGTAAGAGACAGAAGTTGGAAGCTTTGATATCAGATTACAAAGGGGAACCAGCTTTAGAGAAAGCTAAAAGAGAGGTAAAACATTCTTCACACTTACAGATAGCTCTGAACTATGTTAGTTGTAATCTCATTGTAATTCATTTCAGTGAAGCCACAGAGAATATTTGTTTCTTGAAAACAGATGCACAGATGTAGTACAGTGGGGGCTATATAGGAATCTGGCATGTGATCCCGTCCAGTCCCATCTTACACAAAGTTGAGTTTTACTCAGGAGCAACATGTCAGATTTTTACCAAACTTGCTCTGTAGCATCCTTGCATTGACCCGTTTCAAAAAGTGGAAATGGTACCAGTCCAGTGTGCATAGGTGCCCTGTTACTAAAGATAGAAAAATCTTTAAACATTGAAAATAATGTTTCATATAGCTTAACAGAGCAAATACTCAAAGTGACCTATTGTGATTACCCTGTGTGTCAGGCATTTATCTACAATTACCTTGTGAAAGTAATTGAAGCAGCAGTTTTCATGGAATCATCACGATACATGGTCAGAATGAATCTTGGATGAGTCCATGTTGGAGTCATCTGGGCTTAAAAACTAGGTCAAATCATTTTGTGCTCTCAATAGAGGTTACATTTCTGTTCCCAATCATCATAAAAGTTAGCCAGAATGTAAATCTTGATGAACTCTATTGCCTGATCAAAAGTGGGTCATGCGAGGTTAAAAACTAGGTCACCTGGTCAAGTTATGGAAAAAAGCCTGTGAACACATTTTGTTTTATGATCATGAAAATTGGTCAAAATGAAGTTGAGGTGGAGTTTGTTGCAGGTTCCAAAAGAGTCAAAAGCTTGCTCACAAGATCATTTAATAGAAAAAGTTTGTGGACACTCTGTAGACAGCATTTAGTTCCCAATTATCATGAAAGATGGTCAGATATGTAACTGGGTCACATGGGGTAAACATATTTTTTTTCGTGGGGGGGGGGATGGGGGTAAATAACTAGATCCTCAAGCAAATTATATTAAAGCCTTGTGAACACTCTAGAAATAAATCTCTTTTTAAAGATGTTATGATGGAATTGGAGCATGTGTATTGGCTTACAAAATTAATTTCAGTATTGATATTGATCATGACCTTATCTACTTTTTGGGAAGCTACATTGATGAAATGTTGACTGTGTAATGTTTTGCAAGCAGATTTCAAAATTGCAAGCAAACTTTGATCATCATCTTTTGACCTACATTCTTGTTTTTGAAGCTACATTTACAGTGATGAAATTTTAAATGTGTGTACAATTATGCAAGCAGATTTAACTACTATGTTTTTGTAGGAGAGGTTGAGACAGATAAGTCAGGAGTTAGCTTTGATATCAGAGCAGCAGGAACAGATAGTGACTGACTTAGAATCTGCGAAGGAGAGCCAGGATATGGATAAAGTTGATACACTTCAGTCTCAGCTAGAACAGATCACAAATAAACATCTACAACTTCTTACAGAGCAGAGTGATCTGTTGAGGAAGCAAAGGTAAGAGCAGAGTGATCTGTTGAGGAAACAAAGGTAAGGGCAAAGTGATCTGTTGAGGAAGCAAAGGTAAGAGCAGAGTGATCTGTTGAGGAAACAAAGGTAAGGGCAAAGTGATCTGTTGAGGAAGCAAAGGTAAGAGCAGAGTGATCTGTTGAGAAGAGTGATCTGTTGAGTAGCAAAGGTAAGATAGAGTGATCTGTTGAGGAAACAAAGCTGAGGGCAAAGTGATCTGTTGAGGAAGCAAAGGTAAGAGCAGAGTGATCTGTTGAGAAGAGTGATCTGTTGAGGAAGCAAAGCTAAAGGCAGAGTGATCTGTTGAGGAAGTGAAGGTAAGAGCAGAGTGATCTGTTGAGGAAGCAAAGCTAAGGGCAAGTGATCTGTTGAGGAAGCAAAGCTAAGGGCAGAGTGATCTGTTGAGGAAGCAAAGCTAAGGGCAAAGTGATCTGTTGAGGAAGCAAAGCTAAGGGCAAAGTGATCTGTTGAGGACGCAAAGCTAAGGGCAGAGTGATCTGTTGAGGAAGCAAAGCTAAGGGCAGAGTGATCTGTTGAGGAAGCAAAGCTAAGGGCAAAGTGATCTGTTGAGGAAGCAAAGCTAAGGGCAAAGTGATCTGTTGAGGACGCAAAGCTAAGGGCAGAGTGATCTGTTGAGGAAGCAAAGGTAAGAGCAGAGTGATCTGTTGAGAAGAGTGATCTGTTGAGGAAGCAAAGCTAAGGGCAGAGTGATCTGTTGAGGAAGCAAAGCTAAGAGCAGAGTGATCTGTTGAGGAAGCAAAGCTAAGGGCAGAGTGACCTGTTGAGGAAGCAAAGGTAAGAGCAGAGTGATCTGTTGAGGAAGCAAAGCTTAGGGCAGAGTGATCTGTTGAGGAAGCAAAGGTGAGTGCAGATTGATATTTCCATAACTGCATGTACACTTTAAAGGTAAAAATGTTTATAGGTCACTGTGCAAACTACATTTACTGGACCACAGTTTGCAATGTGTCTGACTTTGGTAAAGGTAAAGGAATTGTTGGTCTGATATGAAGTACAGAAGAAGTGATATTATATCTGTACCAGGCCAGTTGCCTGGACCAGCACTGATCCATGATTAATATTACATGAAAATTAAAACTTCGTCTTTTAGAAATTTCTGAAGGAGTTAATACTATTGAAGTTTGGCCATAAGTTTAAAACATGATTAAAATAAAAAGTAAAGTTATATTCAAAGCCAGCACACTCTTAATCAGACTAAACAATAAAATTTGTGTTCTTTTTTCAGCTTTGAAGTTTATACTGACATAGACGGATGTTCAGATAGAGATGGTAATAAATTTCAGCAATTTCAAGCTATTATTAAGTAAAATGTTACATGTATATAAATGTATACCTGTAAACTGACCGGCAAAAGAAACGCAACATTAAATTTTATGTGCTTGGTTAGACCAAGGTAAGAAGTAAGAGATGGCTTACAAAAAGAAAACAGTAAATTTCATTTTACGGACTAGGGGAAATTATTTTTGAAATTTATAAGAAATAAGAGATGGCTATTACGGGGGGGCTTTTTTTAACACACATTGGAAACAGTTTTTCAAGTCAGAACGATCAGTTTGCAGTATCATGGCGATTATTTGGGTATTCGGAGAAAAAATAGGTGACATGGCCAAACTTAAAACTTTACCATCTAAGCTACAATTTCATGAACGAAATTTCAGAATGAGTTAACTTTTTCTATGAATAGATTAAAATTGAAAAAAAGTTGCATTTCTTTTGCCTTGGAGTATATGTAAATAGATAGACAAATTAATGAATGAATATGTGTATTAATGTATAAATGAGGTTATGAAAAGTTTTGGTATAGCATTTAGTACTTTTGAAAATTTCCAAGGCAAATGTTTGATTTATTTGGCATATATAGTAAAGTTCTTAACTTAAAAATACAACAGTGTAAGGAAATATGAATCATTCAAATGACCTGTTGGTGTGACCAATTCAAAGCATTGTGCAGTGTATTGTGTATACCTTCCATGGCAACACCTACAAAGCTAGCTTTTTATACGGCCTAAAGGGACGTATTATGGAAACACCCAGTGACGGACGGGCTATGTCCACACTTTGACTGCTTGCTAAGTTGAACAGTTTTCATCTGATTTTCACCAAATTTGCTGAACATGTTTGACATAATGTCAATGCTAATTTCGATAACCAGCCAAATCCACCCAGGCACTTTTGGATTATGGCACTTGAATTATGCAATATTGGCCAAATTAACCTTGTCCACTCTCTAAGTCAAATAGTTCTTATCCTATCTTTGACAAACTTGGTGAAAATGTTTGTGGGCATAATATCTAGGCTATGTTCGATAAACAGCCAAATAGCCTCAGGCACTTTTGGATGATGGCCCTTGAATTATCCAAAAAGGATGAAATTAGCCTTCTCAATTCTATAGTTCAAACAGGTGATTTAGCCTTGTCCACTCTATAGTTCAAACAGGTGATTTAGCCTTGTCCACTCTATAGTTCTAACAGGTGATTTAGCCTTGTCCACTCTATAGTTCTAACAGGTGATTTAGCCTTGTCCACTCTATAGTTCTAACAGGTGATTTAGCCTTGTCCACTCTATAGTTCAACAGTTTGCCTTTCCTATAGTTCTAACAGGTGATTTAGCCTTGTCCACTGTATAGTTCTAACAGGTGATTTAGCCTTGTCCACTCTATAGTTCTAACAGGTGATTTAGCCTTGTCCACTCTATAGTTCTAACAGGTGATTTAGCCTTGTCCACTCTATAGTTCTAACAGGTGATTTAGCCTTGTCCACTCTATAGTTCAAACAGGTGATTTAGCCTTGTCCACTCTATAGTTCTAACAGGTTTTACAAAACCAATGAACTGCCAGATACTGATTTATGCCTCCTTGACGGGCATATTTTGTGACAGTTTGACACTCTTGATTCTGTTATCATTAATAAATGGTCATTTTTAAAGAGATCTTGCCCTTGTATAAAATTTGAAAGGTTTCTGTTAACTTTTGCATACTACTATGAGCACACAAAATTTGACTCTGCTGGGTTGTTCATATACAAATCTCACAGCAATGAAGATATTTGCTGCATGTCATTACCAAACGAAGTACATTTAATGCATGTGATTATATTCACCAAAGACATTATTTGTTATTGCAAGTATCAGTGATAAGCTATTATTAGTTAATTTTTTATTCTTGAAATAGAACATCAACATCTTTTATTGGGCAGTTTTAATGACCCATTGGATGGTTAGATATATTTCAGAACGGCAGTTGTATATGTTATACATTGGCCAGCTGATTGAATATGTTATACTCGAAGCTTAGCTAGAAACATCCATCATAATTTGTAATAAACAGAGAATCTATTCTGATCATACAATAAATTCCTTGGCTCTTTTCTTATGAGAGAAATAGGTATTATCTGTCTTTATGTTGTAGATAGTTATTTGAAACTAATGAAGAAAAGTTTCTTTTGTTTTGAGCTTTAATGTATTTTGTATTCACTGTCTTATGTTGTACATTATTCCAGTCTTGAGGGATAAAGCAATTATATAAAGCGTTGTCACAGTGCCAAAGCATCACTAAAAGGTTTAGTGTCTAATAGAGATTTAATGAAATTAAATATTTAATTGCTTATTTCAGACTCAAACCTTGGTGCAAGTGGCTCTTCATCCCCTACTCAGGTAGACCAAACAGACACAAGCCAGCAACACAGTACACTGAAAAGTATGCTCACAACTGGTCAAATACCTAAGTCTTCTTTCAATAATTTACCGGCCGCTCCAGGAGGTAAAAACACACTTTTTGATGAAGGTCTGCGCTTTGCGCAACAGTATGGCCTAGGGGACTTTGCACAGGAACTTAAGACTTTACAGGGGACGCCGGAGGAAAACGAAGAACAACAGTCAGAGTTGCTAAACAGTTTATACACAAGTGGTCTTTTAAATGTAAATCAAAATGGTGCAACAAATGGTGACAGAGTTAGCCCTAAACCTTGTGATGATGCAAGTAATGATGAAAAAGTCCAAACGAAAAGTTCACCAACGTCCCCTGCAAATGAAGCAGCTGAAAAAGTGAATGGTGTGTGACAAATTGTGCAGTGTGTGATTCATTCTAGGGAGAGTTTTTTCCGAGATGGACCATGCTTGATGTTTATTGAAAATATGGCTAGGCCATTTGATGGTGAATAAATGTGCTATAAATGACCTCATGGGAATAAAATTCATGAAAGTGTGATGTAAACATGAGGCTGCATGGTTGAGGGATGGGTGGGGGAGGGGGAGTAGTGACTGTTTAAGTTTAAAAGTTCTAATTATGTAAGATGCCCTTCCTTAAAACAGATTTATAGGCACATGATTGGGCAAGTATAAATTTTGGTTTTCTAACAGATTGGCAAAAACAAACATGCAGAACAGATGATTTAATATAAGCCCTTAAAATTAAGTCAGAAGTCGCTGTATATCAAGTACTAGCAGCCTGTAAATGTTATGTATATATTTATAGTAGGAGAATAAAGTATTTATTAAGATTGAAAGAATAAAAAAATCATATTTACAAATATATAATATATATAAATATATTTATGCATACTGTGAATTTAACTGAAATTACATGAAAGAGTAGACATCAAAGATGCTTTAACATGTTTTGAATATTAAATTAGAAGTTAGACATGCAAATAAAAAAAAGGCAAATTCTATATTCACAGGTATTCTAACATGAAAGATTTGCTCTGCAAGCGTAAATGTGGGAAACCACGCGGACAGCACAAGTTCAAACTTTCAAGATTACTTATTAAGCAATATATCATCATCAAGTCTACAAATTGATTCTAAAAAAGAAGTAATTTTTTGACCAAATCAGATAGATAACCCAGTCAGCTGTGTGTTTTTACTTGACTTTAAATCAGTTTTCAAAAGTTTGACATTTATAACTGTACAACAGTTACGGACCTACATACACACATGTACTCGCAACTTTTCGAAAATAAAATGATAACAGCTAGGGGGCAAACCCATAATTCCTTGCACACGCTGTGATTTTCTTGTTTGTGGTATTTGTCAGGTTTAGTCGGTCACAATGACGCGCACATGTTCACAGATTGTAAAACATGAAAATATTTAAACCCACATTTCACATTTAAGAAAGAAAAAAAAGACCGATTTTTGCTGATTTTCTTCAGTAATTTCTCATTTCAAATAGACTAAATTCTGGAGAACATCTCAGAAGCATCTGGATCTCCACAGCTTTGAGTTTCTATCAACATGGGCTACTTTCCACAGTTACAGAAAATCTCGCTTCCCAAGGTGAGAACTCTGTTTTCTATTGAAAAAAACGGGGGTTGGGAATGCATGTATGTATACAAGCCTGTGTAAAAGTTATGGGAGCAAATTGTTTTTCATGTTGTGACCAAACTCAATTTTCCAAATACATGTACCATGTTTTGCAGCTTCCCTGCACTAAAAGCAAACAAATCTCATTTCACATTGTTTAATCCTGCATCAGAATGCAAAATATGTTAAAATGTTACATTGTGTGATTTTTTCAGTATTTGTTATATTATGAATGTATATATTGTGTCAGTCACAAAAATGGTTAAATTTGACATGTTTGTTTGTGTTTTCTTACTCATTTTACTTCCTGAGTATAAGAAAGTGTTTACTGGCAGATAGTGATGTTAGTTAAGTTGGATATCTGTTGCCTTCTACCATAAGCGTATATTTTCCCCCTAAGACCAATATAATTAAATCATCTAAAACCAGACTTTGGCAGAATATACATTGTTACAAGACCTGTGTAAAAAATGACAATAAGCTGGATGTGATTTTGTTGTTTGATTGCTAAGTTTGATCCAATTAGCACTGTCTGGTTCCTAACTCTTAACCTGGAAAGCTCTTTGTCTTAAATTCACCAAATTTTGTCACAGTGTTTATAGGTGTAATTTCTTAACCAAGCTAGATAACCACTCTGAATGATGCATACACTCCAGAGTTATAGCCCTTCACATGCTAAAATTTAGCAAAATTACCATGGAAAGTGTTTGTGTAATCTTCATAAAACATAATCTAGATAATTATTATGAGCATAATAGTTGCTGTTACTTCAGCCCCATTTCCCCAGGCATTGAGTTTTAATAGTCATTGGCATACAAACAGGTGCTGTGAGTGTTACAAGGACTGAAACCAGACTCTCTCCTATTCAGTATAAAGTCCGTAACTGTGACATCAGCATTATATATACAAAAATGTAGTCCTGTTGGTGAAATAGTTTATAGTAGAGTTGCTTTACTACAAATGTGATAACAATGCATATTATGTGGCTGTTTAGCACTTTAAGTTTCATTTGAAAGATCAATTGTCTGTTAACCTAATTGCCAGTTTCATAGTATCTCTCAGAGGAGTAAACTGTGAACTATGATCATCTGTAGAAAACATTAAGATGACCTGAAAAAACACATTTAACTTGTGCATCAGCAGATTTAGCTCTGTATTTGATAATTCTTTAAATTCTTCTCTGAAACTACTTGCAAGGTTTTTTTACCAAAATTTGCATTCATTCCACTGTAGGCTGCAGAACATATCAGGACAAGAGCTGTCTGTAAGATAGCATGCTCAACTATACCTAGTGCTAGCCAATAAAACAAAACTTGTCAGTGAATAGCAAAACAAAATTTTGTTGACAACCTATGTATAAACTAAAAAACTGTAATCATAAAAAAAGTCAATTTATCGATGGTAATTTAATAGTTTGATACCCAAAACCACTATGGCTAAGTTTCCTGATATGTATGAACGGCCTTATTTACTATAGTCCTCACAGGGCCTTCAATGGGCTCTTAACATCTACATGCGCTCTAAATGTGGACAAGTCAGTGGTCACCTACCTCTTGAGGGATAATCTTTATAAAAGTCACACTGGTTAAAATCATCACTTTTCTTCAGAAAAGAAATCAGTCCTAATTCTTAAATACTAGGAAAGAACCTTCTAACTTCGGTTCTATCCACTCGCTATTTGTACTGCACAATGATTTGTATTTACATGTTTTGTAAAAATTGGCGAATAAGTATGTTTAAACTAATACTAGGAGCAGGAAGATGGATGCGTTAACAGATACATAATTACATCTCTTACAATTATATCAATTATTATGTACCCTTAGACACTTGTGTCCATATGAAATCTGTAACCTTCATTGTATACTTAGGAAAATGATGCAAACAGGACAATATGTCACTTTATCAGTAAGTTTTCTACAGATATCAAGTACATATAAAACAATTACAGATGTTTCTTACAGCAGTCAGATTTTATGGGTTAGTACCATGTGCCCTTTTCAAGTTATCTAACAGCATTAAAGATACAACAGCATATTTACACCATTTTTTGGCAGTATGTATTAAAAAGATGGTTTATACAATAATGATATAGACAATCATACGCAGTAACTGACATAATCAGAAAGTAATCGTGTTTACATTACATGTAATCAAAATTTCGGATCCATGATTACTGATTACATGGAAACATGAACTCGACTACAGCTGATTACAATTACATGTACAATAATGATTACCACATATCTGCATACATGAGTCACATAATTATGCTCTTTGGAAAAAACAGATTGGCTCACAGAAGAATAAGTCCTCCCACTATAAGAAAAGGAAGCAGGCAAAGTATACACTGCAACAGTAATGTCAAGTACAAATTGTTAATAGAGGCATTGTTATGGGGGCCATGATGGCCCTGTATCACTCGCCTTGGTCACATTGGCCATTAAAAGGGTCGCAGAAAAGTAAAAGTACAGCGGTTGTTTAGTTTTCGAGTCTATGTAAAGGCTATGTATTCAATGCCTACAATGAAAAAGCTGTGAAAACAACACAACTGAATCTTATTTTAAGAAACTGCATACATGATCCAAAGTTCATGACTGTAACAGGACAAACAAGGAAGTAGATCAAAAGATCATAGTCAAGGTCATCCAATTTAATAAAAAATCGTATGCAAAGTTTATTTTTGTAGCGTTAAAAAGCAGAAAGTGGGTCAAAGAAGATCAAGGTCATAGCAGGTAAGTGTTGAAGTCTGCAAAAGACGTGGTACATATTTCATAATGTTACCTGTAAAAGAAGGAAGAAAGTAAAAATGGCGGGACCAATTTTGACAATAGGAGCTTAATTAGTAAGCCGTGGGAGAGGACCACTAGATATATCAAATATCTTAAACTCTAGACGTTGCAATTATTGAGAAGATTTTCAAACTTCTTCCTGTACAAGTCTATTGGAAATAATCAGCCCCAGAGGCGATGCCAATTTTGACCCAAAAGACATAATTTTAACAATCCTGGTATACGACTACTAGGCGATGTTACATATTAAATGATATATGCTCTACGTCTGACAGTTCTGGACAAGATGATTTTAAAATTCCGTACTTAAGTCTATATAAAACAAGTAATTCCTGGGGTAGGGTCAATTTTGAGCACAAGGCGATGTCACATACCAATTGTCTAAAATCTGGCTGTCATTGTTTCGGACAAGAAGATTATAAGTATTTCCTTATGTTAAAATTAGAAAAATTCCCATATAAAAAAGCGAACCGTTGGGCAGAACTAATTTTGACCACATGGGCATTGGTCACGTTTTTAATAAACTTTACAACAATACGCAATGATGCACCCCACATATATATGATCAATGTCTTTCAGTTTAATATAGTTTAATATAGTTTTCTATGGAAAACATTTGGACCTTACCAGGCGAGCTCAGTATTGACTCGGGGGTATAACTTGAACAATATTGATAGAGGACCACTACACAATGCCACATGACAAATATCTAAACTCTAGGGCTACCGGTTTTGGAAAAGTATTTTACAAAATATTCTCGGAGTCTGCATTGAACACAATTCTTTGAACATCTTTGGTAGAGCATCATACATGGAACATCCCTGCCAAGTTATTAAAATTGGCCTACCGGTTAAAGGAAAACGGTGGGCAGACGTACGACGGGACGCCGGACGATGCGCGGTCATAATGTGACAGGATGATCGAGCTATGTACAGAGTAAATAACACCACTTAGGCAAAAACAGAACACAGCACAAAGAAGCAATATGCCTACAGTTATTAACGCAAGTTGAATATGAGGTTACGTCGTGAAATGGTAACTTATGCCCCAGTCATAGTGTCACGTTTTGGCCGCTACGTTGAGCTACAACGTGAGCGAACGTTGCACACGTGCTTAAAACGTGATCAAACAAAACAAAACATGAACTGGAAATTTTAATTTTGAACATGTTAAAAATTTGCTCGCGTTTTCCCACAACGTACTACAACATGGCAACAACGTGGCGAGAACGTGGTAAAACGTAGTATAACGTAACAAAAACGTAGCATTAAACGTAACAGAACGTAAACATAACGCGTCCCGCCGGTTGATACGTTCTTTTGCGTTTGTTGACAAGTTGTGCTGCGCTTTGCTACGTTGTGGCCTCGTTGCTCCCACGTTCCTCGTGACGCGCAATTCCACGTTGTGTCACGCTATGATGCGTTGTAACACGTTGTACAACGTTATTAGCTGCGTTATGCTGCGATGTTCTCCGTTGTACGACGTTGTGGTACTTTTCTGCTATGTTGTGGTACGTTTTGATACGTTGTGGTACGCTATATATGTTACGTTCTGCCGCGTCAAGTATATCAGATGCCATCTGCCAGAGACCCCACATATATATCCCTCCATCTAGGACCTCAAATCATTTGTGTTCTTGCTTAAGCCCAAGTGCTGAACCTCTACCACGGATCTCAAACTTGCGAATGCCGCCCTTGCCCTTGACCAAGACATGCTGAAAAATATAGTGCTGCTCAAGAGGGAAGAGGGCAGAAGAAGGGGAGAGCGGGCCCCGCGCCTCACGTTCTACAGGGACTGGCTCCGGTGACGCGAGGAATTCGGCCATTTCCACCAACTCATTTAAGAGCTGAGGAAGGAGGATGTGGCCGCCTTCAAGTAATTCCCCAGGGTTGACCCCCTACTATTCCAGGAGATGGTGGACAGGCTGACCCCAATATTAAAGACGTACAGCTGGTTCAAGAAGGAGCTACATCCTAGTCACTCCCTGTCACCATGCAAATGGAGACAGCTACCACTCGCTAATGTACTCATTCAAAGTAGCCCACAACATTATTTCCTACACTGCAAGGCCAGTGCGTGATGAGTTTTAGCTGAACGTGGTTGCAGCGTGACGGCAGCGAGGCATAACAAAGCACAGCGTGGAACCACATGGCGACAACGAGGCGACAGCCCGGCGGCAGCAAGGCATAACCCGCTTTTGATATTCGTTGTCACCTCTCAATCGTGTTACAACGGGACGACAACGAGGCGACAGCGTGGTCTAGCACGTGGCGACAACGTTGCACATCGTGGCACCCGGCTGAAATTTCCAAATCGTGGGTGTTAGAAACGGGGTACAACGGCTCAGCCAAAACGTGACACTATGACTGGGGCATTATCCGAAATTTTGGTAATTAGGGATTAAGACTGGATCGTAACATGCGTCCTAACCCTTCCCTAGATTTAGATTATATTTATCTTTATTTCCTCCAAACGCGAGGACTGATACATGTACAAATAATGATGAGCGTCAATTTGGTAGGCCGTTGGTAGTTGGATATTCGAATAACAAACAACCTACTAGAAGGAAGTTGGTAATTCGAACTTTCTATGTACCCGGAATAAATGTAACGGATATATAACAAGATAGATGTATTCTACAACATGGTAACATCCCCTTCTCCCTACATCCCCCAGGGGACTCATTTGTTTATTCGCGTGAATCCCCAACTACCTGCTAGAAGGTAGTTGGTAAATTCGGATATTGCATGTATTTCACAGAAAACAGATAGCTTTTATCAAGAATAACTGTAACTGACCTATAACCAGATCAATGTATTATACAACATGGTAACACCTCTTTCTCCCTTCATCCACCAGTGGAATCAGTTGGTTATTCGCGTGAATCCCCAACTACCAACCAGAAGGTAGTTGGTAATTCGAACTTTCCATGTATTCCCCTCAAAATAGAAAGTATTTTTCCGGAATAAATGTAACGCCTATATAACAAGATAGATGTATACTACAACATGGTAACACCCCCTTCTCCCTACACCCACCAGGGTACTCAGTTGGTTATTCGTGTGACAAAACAGAAAGTATTTTTCCGGAATAAATGTAACGAATTTATAACAAGATAGATGTATTATACAATATGGTAACACCCCCTTCTCCCTACATCCACCAGGGGACTCAGTTGGTTATTCGCGTGAATCCCCAACTACCAACCAGAAGGTAGTTGGTAATTCGAACTTTGCATGTTTTTCCCTCAAAACAGAAAGTATTTTCCGGAATAAATGTAACGGCTATGTAACAAGATAGATGTGTTCTACAACATGGTAACACCTCTTTCTCCCTACGCCCACCAGGGGACTCAGTTGGTTATTCGCGTGAATCCCTAACTACCAACCGGAAGGTAGTTGGTTATTCGAACTTTGCATGTTTTCCCCTCAAAACAGAAAGTATTTTTCCGGAATAAATGTAACGAATTTATTGCAAAATAGATGAATTCTACAACATGGTTATTCGCGCGAATCCACAACTACCTACCAGAAAGTAGTTGGTTATTCGGATATTGCATGTATATCTCCCAAAACAGAAAGATTTTTCCGAAATAAATGTAACGGGTATATAACAAGAAAGATGTATTCTACAACATGGTAACACCCCCTTCTCCCTACCTCCACCAGGGGACTCAGTTGGTTATTCGCGTGAATCCCCAACTACCTACTGGAAGGTAGTTGGTAATTCGAACTTTGCATGTTTTTTCGGAATAAATGTAACGGATATATAACAAGATAGATGTGTTCTACAACATGGTAACACCTCTTTCTCCCTACGCCCACCAGGGGACTCAGTTGGTTATTCGCGTGAATCCCCAACTACCAACCAGAAGGTAGTTGGTTATTCGAACTTTGCATGTATTCCTCTCACAATAGAAAGTATTTTTCCGGAATAAATATAACGGATATATAACAAGATAGATGCATTCTACAACATGGTAACACCCTCTTCTCCCTACACCCACCAGGGGGACTCAGTTGGTTATTCGCTCGAATCCCCAACTGCCTACCAGAAAGTAGTTGGTAAATCGGATATTGCATGTATATCTCTCAAAACAGAAAGATTTTTTCCGAAATAAATGTAACGGGTATATAACAAGATAGATGTATTCTAGAACATGGTAACACCTATTTCTCCCTACGTCCACCAGGGGACTCAGTTGGTTATTCGCGTGAATCCCAAATTACCTACCGGAAGGTAGTTGGTAATTCGAACTTTCCTTGTATTCCTCACAAAACAGAAAGTATTTTACGGGAATAAATGTAATTGATTTATAACAAGATAGATGTATTCTACAATATTGTAACATCCCCTTTTCCCAATATCTATCAGGGGACTCAGTTGGTTATTCGCATGAATCCCCAACTACCAACCAGAAGGTAGTTGGTAATTCGAACTTTGCATGTTTTCCTCTCAAAACAGAAAGTATTTTTCCGGATTAAATGTAACAAATTTATAACAAAATAGATGAATTCTACAACATGGTAACACCCCCTTCTCCCTACGTCAACCAGGGGACTCAGTTGGTTATTCGCGTGAATCCCCAACTACCTGCTAGAAGGTAGTTGGTAATTCGAACTTTCCATGTATTCTTCTCAGAATAGAAAATATTTTTTCCGGAATAAATGTAACGGCTATATAACAAGATAGATGTGTTCTACAACATGGTAACACCTCTTTCTCCCTACATCCACCAGGGGACTCAGTTGGTTATTCGCGTGAATCCCCAACTACCAACCGGAAGGTAGTTGGTTATTCGAACTTTGCATGTTTTCCCCTCAAAACAGAAAGTATTTTTCCGGAATAAATGTAACGAATTTATTGCAAAATAGATGAATTCTACAACATGGTAACACCCCCTTCTCCATACATCCACCAGGGGACTCAGTTGGTTATTCGCTCGAATCCCCAACTACCTACTAGAAGGTAGTTGGTTATTCGGATATTGCATGTATTTCACAGAAAACAGATAGCTTTTTGCAAGAATAACTGTAACTAATATATAACCAGATAAATGTATTCTAGAACATGGTAACACCTCTTTCTCCCAACTACCAACCAGAAGGTAGTTGGTTATTCGGACTTTGCATTGTTTCCCCTCAAAACAGAAAGTATTTTTCCAGAATAGATGTATCGGATATATAACAAGATAGATGTGTTCTACAACATTTTAATACCCCCTTCTCCCTACGTCCACCAGGAGACTCAGTTAGTTATTCGCATGAATCCCCAACTACCAACCAGAAGGTAGTTGGTAATTCGAACTTTACATGTTTTCCCCTCAAAACAGAAAGTATTTATCCGGAATAAATGTAACGGATATATAACAAGATAGATGTGTTCTACATTATGGTAACACCCTCTTCTGCCTACGTCTAGCCGGGGGACTCAGTTGGTTATTCGCATGAATCCCCAACTACCAACCAGAAGGTAGTTGGTAATTCGAACTTTCCATGTATTCTTCTCAGAATAGAAAATATTTTTCCGGAATAAATGTAACGGCTATATAACAAGATAGATGTGTCCTACAACATGGTAACACCTCTTTCTCCCTACGTCCACCAGGGGACTCAGTTGGTTATTCGCGTTAATCCCCAACTACCAACCAGAAGGTAGTTGGTTATTCGAACTTTGCATGTTTTCCCCTCAAAACAGAAAGTATTTTTCCAGAATAAATGTATCGGATATATAACAAGATATATGTGTAATACAACATGGAAACACCCCCTTTTCCCTACGTCCACCAGGGGACTCAGTTGATTATTCGCGTGAATCCTCAACTACCTACTGGAAGGTAGTTGGTAATTCGAACTTTCCATGTATTCCTCACAAAACAGAAAGTTTTTTTTTCGGGAATAAATGTAAAAAATATTTGAATGTAATGTAATGGATTTATAACAAGATAGATGTATTGCACAACATGGTAACACCCCCTTCTCCCTACGTCCAGCAGGGGACTCAGTTGGTTATAGCCGTTACATTTATTCCGGAAAAATACTTTCTGTTTGAGAGGAATACATGCAAAGTTCGAATCAAATAATCATCATCAAATAATGACACAGTATATACAAAATCCGAAGTGTAACAAATTCAATGTTTATGTATGGAATGCGGGTTGGGACATGCTACTTTCTAATTGCCACTTGCTTATTGCTACATGCAGGTTTTCTAATTGCCACTTGCTTATTGCTACATGCAGGTTTGGACATGCCATTTGCTAATTGTCACTTGCTACTTGACACTTGCTTATTGCGGGTTTGGACATGAAACTTGCTAACTGACACACGGTAATTGCCACTTGCTTATTGCCACTTGCTAATTGCCACCTGCTTTTTGCCACTTTTTTACATCTGAAAGACTGTTAAGACTTCAACTGCAAGATTATTTATATTAAATATATTTTCAGTATGGACCATTACTAAGACAAAATCGATTTTTCTTTTAAATCTGGAATTGTAACAGGGACATACATGCATGTTTTTGTATATCCTTAGATTGATCTGGGTGGTAGTTTTGCCCTACTTTCACGTTATGGTATGTTGTAGACAGTCAGAGATATACGTTGAACATCATTGGAAGTAAAGTTCTTTCAACTATAATTTAATGCTTATTAATGTACAACCTATTTACAGCCTCTCTCTATGAGACTTCTGGAAAATTACAAAGATATTTGAGAACTGGAAAACCTACTTTCGTTTTTGAAAAGGCAAACTATAATTCATCAGTTCTTTTCTAAAACTCAAATTTTAAACACAATATGGTCACATTTGACGCTGTATGTTATGTTTTTCTTTCTAAGAAGACGCCCGTTACAATAACAGATTTAAAGGAAAGGCGATTTTGTCTTAGTAATGAATCTTTCATCAAAATCTTAATATCTTACTTCAATTAAATGATAATTGCTAATGTTCGTTATTTCCTAGTCATGTTCGGTAGTCATACCGATAAGCAATTGGCAACTAGCAATTAGCTATAAGCAAAAGGCAATAAGCAATTGGCAAGTGGAAAATAGCAATTGTATTGTCCCAACTAGCAATTAGCAATAAGCAAGTGACAGTTAGCAAGTGGCATGTCCCAACTAGCAATTAGCAATAAGCAAGTGACAAATAACAAGTGGCATGTCCCAATTAGCAATTAGCAATACCCAAGTGGCAAATAACAAGTGGCATGTCCCAACTGGCAATTAGCAATAAGCAAGTGGCAAGTCGCAAGTGGCAATAAGCAAGTAGCAAGTGGCAATTAGCAGGTGGCATGCCCAAACCTGCAATTAGTAATAAGCAAGTGGCAATTAGCAAGTGGCAACTAGTAAATGGCATCTCCAAACCTGCAATTAGCAATAATCAAGTAGTAATTAGCAAGTGGCAATTAGCAAGTGGCATGTCCCAACCCGCATTCCATACTAGTTTATGTAAGAAAAATATTTACAAATGCCAAAGAACACAAGCATTATTGATCATTAGAAGTGGATAACTGGCACATTTATCTTAAAAGTAATATGTCTTAAAATAACTTCAGAAGTAACAATTCATCTTTATTTCAACCGTTACAACGAAAACGAAAAAAGAAACGGAATATAAGATGAATTTTATTCAAGTCAGGCTGCGGCTTGAATTCCTCACAGCAATTTTATGTAACGAGAAGTAACCGCAGCGGGGAGTTTGAAGTTTCTGTTGTTAACATTGGCCTTGATCATAAATTAAACAGTAAATATGTTTAGCTACTAGTATATCATCTGTTACCAGTGTCACCAAATACATTTTGAATGATATTTTCTTGAGACAAACTTGCATATAACAATGTGCATATTGATGCACACTACTGTTGCACATAACTGTGTACGCACGACTAACATTTTTAATATTTTGAATGCAAATTGCTTTAAACTTGCATGGCACCGTACTCTTTTTCTCTCGAATGTTACAGAATCTCTAATGAAAACAATTGTATTACACTCACTGACTTTCATCAGTTGGGACCAACAAGTGCACCAATACTGGATTTAACGTTTGATAACATATCCCATGATATAACCACGTTGTCAGCAGACGTAGGACATACCAAGTTTAATACAGTACGGACTATTTTCTTTTACGTTCAACAAAATATTTATGAACGCAGTTAGGACACAAACATTTGCCTTGACGTGTACCTTGTCTTAACAGGACCAACTTGGACGTGTAACCTTGGGACTCGACGTAAATATAGAAATCTATGTAAATAGTAGATCTAATACCATTACATTAATTCTCATCTTATACAGTTTAACCAGCAACGAACAGATCCTATTATTGTCAAACGCCTGCGTGTTTCGTATCACGAAAACAAACATAGATTGGCGAATGATTTTCGAAACCGTACTAAGCACGGCAACATAACTTCTCACTAGATTTAGATGAAATACAATAACCTATACAAAGAAAGAAGACGCAACGTCCTCAATGACAATTCTAAACTAAGAGCAGCAATAACACAGCTATAAACTGCACGTACGCCTAAGCACGCAGATGGTACACTCGGTGCATTAGAGAATACTGGTCATGATTATCAGATCTAATTACAATCCCTCCCTTTAGCTCACCTGAATCGAAGGCTCAAGTTGTGCTGTTTAACTTGTTTTGGTTGAAGAATATTGCCCGCCCGTTTTCTTTTAGTTGTCTGCATTCAAGCATGAATCTTTCCAAAGCAATTTTAACGTGTCTTATTAGCGGTTTAAGTACGTTTTTCCGTTTATAAATTTAAAAATTAACATTTTAAGTACGTTTTTCCGTTTATAAATTTAAAAATTAACGTTTTAAGTACGTTTTTTCCGTTTATAGAGTTATAAATTAACGGATAGAATTATGATAAAACTGTGTTCTATACTTCGTCTAAAAGAATGAAGACGTATTCGTTTCCTTCAAACTTTTATGGCTTCTTCACGAGAAAGTGTTGTCAGCCATCGTTTCTATTTTTGTTTTTACAATGTACAATACAAGTAATTCAAAATCCCCTTGGTCGAAATCCCCTTGGTCCAAAATAGCATAGTAGTCATAATCACCTCAATGGATTTTACAAGTGGAAAAGCATAAATTGAATAAAAAAATACTAAATGATTTATTTGTCTCTAGTTTCAATTTACTATAGCGATTGATTGAAAAAATTAAAATTATTGCTATCAAAATGTAAAATCTATTAAGGGGATTATGACTACTATATATGTCATTTTTGGACCAAGGGGATTATGATCAAAGGGATTTTGAGTGTCTCATGCAATATAATGCTATATTTAAAGCATTTATGTTCTGAAAAGTCAATGTTGGGAACATTTTTTTCGAAAAAAATATTTTTGATATATGGATAGAATTAGGATTATGTGAAGTTAGAATTATTGTAAAACTGTAAACATGTACTTTACAGGTCATACTTTGCAAAATGCGTAAAAGATAGCATTTAATGTGTGACAGCTAGACAATTGGCCATGTTGGTTGAACATACTTACGTCTATTCCATAAAATAAAACCCAAACAGTTCTTCATAAATGTTGGTCGAATAAAATTCAGCTTGCTCTGGTGTAAGACTTTGGGTACAAAGTGCTCAAAGTCACACTCCAGATGATACATTTTGTACCAAGTAGTCAAAACAATTGGCCATACTGTTCTGATTTGCTGATTTAATGGTCAATATGTCACTAGGTCAAATTTATGGAAAAAAACTTTTGAAAATTTTAGAGGAAATCTTTTTGTTTCTAATCATCATAAAATTGATCCGAATGTTAGTCTCCATAATTCCAAGGTCGAATTTAAGATTGGGGCATTGGTTATTTAAAACAAGAACACCGGGAAAAATCATAAATAAAACCTGTGACCACTGTAGAGGTAAGTTTTGTACCCAGTCATGTCTGACTGCATTACCTTCAGGAAAGGTTTGAAATTGAATCATGTGATATAACAATGTCAAACAAAAAAACAAAAAACAAAAAAACGAAAAAAACAACACTGTGATACATCACAACATCACAACGGGCCTATATAGAAACAAAGATTTCATGTAAATATTTTGAAATGGGAGATGCAAATTAACTTTATAGACTTTATAACAGAGACAGTATGAATTTATATTCTAGGTTCGCGTAAAGCAAACACTTGACTATCTTGTTTGAGCATTTACAATTTAATAACTGTTTCTCATTTTCAGTGTATCATTTATGACTTAAAAAGAAACAAAAACATATTCATGAAAAAGCTTTCAATAATCTCTACGCTCTTTCCGTTTTCATCAGGATTTATTTGATTGTAAATACGATCCCTGTTTTCAATCAACGTTAATTAAAATAAAGTTAATGCAGCAATATAAAAAAATATGTTCTACGCTGTGTTCCATTACAGTGATTCATAGAATATACAACATTATTCCTAACTCTATTCTCACAAAATTGTTTGCAGTCAACCTTTTTGTAAACAAAAAGACGCACATTTTCACGACTACTGAAAAGTCTCGTTATTTAAAAATGTATCGCGACCAATTCGTTAACTTTGGCTACCTGTCAGTTTATTGAAGTAAACCAGTCTGATAACATGAACTGTAAACCAGTCTGATAACATTTGAAAGTGCATCCCGGCTGACTTAGTTAACTTTGGCTACCTGTCAGTTTATTGCTCTAACATGAAATGCCTGATTAAAATAGACTGTCAGTGACTGAACAGTGATACTTCCCGTCAAAAACAAACTGAAGTGTGATTGTTAATTTTAAATTTACAAAATCGAGTTTTAGAAACGTAATGGATCAACATTACCCGATATCGGAAGATACCGGTGTTTGACCGATATCGGATAATATACTGGCCGAACAATAAAACTTTTCACTACTTATTTTACATTTACATATAAGCATTTAAAATATCTTGACGTTTACATGGATGAAATATAGAAATATCAACTTTTTGACAATTTTAAAATTACACAATGAACAGTTGTTTAAGCCATTCTTTATCGTTACTTCCTATGCGATTTTCGTTTATTTCATAACATTTTGTTCAAAGAACTATACTACTTCAACTGCATGTTACATTTTCCAGCCACGTATTAAATATAGGGCCGCTTTTGCGGCCCGCAACAATAGACAAGTATTGTTAGCACAATATATGTCCGATATTGTACTAAATCATCATTTAATAATATCAAAATGTTTTCTTTGGTGATATTATACAGATGAACATAATGAATTTGTATCGATCTCATTGGCTGCTAGTCCGTAATACGTCCAAAATTTCCACGTTTTTCTTCACACGGCAGGTGGAAGAGACGTAGCACGCGTTTAATGTTATAATAAGAAAATAGTTGTTGCAAAGGCGCCGCAAAGAATTCATTTCTTTTGTTTGCTCTTTGGTATCAGATACTTTATTGGAATAAGGCATAACGTCCTTATACCTACGTCGAAATATTAGCACGTAAAGCACGTGGAAATGCTAGATGCAACGGTTCAATTACTTATCAGCCGCAGATACTTCCCTCGGATAAAGATACATACATGTTCTCCAGTTATTTGCAACTGCTCATCAATGTTCTCCAGTTCTTTGCAACACTGTAAAATGTTTCTGATTTGATATATGAATATTAAAACTTGTATGTGTACATCTGTTTCAACGTTTAGGCGTTTATGGGCGTCTTTGGGTAATCTAGAGGTGTATTCCGGTAAATAATTTGTCTGAAAGGATCACTTTTGAAGTCATTACGATTTATGTTGTTTATGGAGGTAATTTTACACTTTTCAACACAGGTGTTGTTATTTTGGTACAGTAATCTGTTTTATTTCTTTTGTTATACAATCATGAAATCACTTTTTGAAACAATCTTTAAAAAAAGAAGTACGTACGTGCATTTTGAAAATATTTATGACGAAGAACCATCGCTTAACGGATCATTATTAAAGGACAAAGCGTTTTGTCTCAAGATGAATAATGTATGTTTCAAGCTGTGTTCCCTCTTCTCTCTTCTGATGACGATATCCGAAACTCTTAAGACACAGATTTGACGGAAAAAGATATCGTTATACAAACAGTCAGAAGTACAATCCGACTTTGCGCTAAGATTGATGGTACGTTTCGTATTTGCACTGATAATGTCAGATGTCATAAAATAAACACCAATACAGCAGCTCAGCAGCTGTGCTAATACGAGAAATAAGTTCAGATAACTATTATCATGTAACGCAATTTCTTTCATTATTTGGCAGAAATATTGTGTACACCATAGAAGCTCGCAATCGGGATTGTTCTTTCCTCTGGTTTTGTTTTTGTCTTTGTACCTTGACTTAAAGCTGCTCGCTATCAGATTTTGTTAAAAAGATTAATTTCTCCAAACTGTATGAAAATAAAGTATTTTAAAACATATAGTCATATAACAAGGTTCCAGTATAAATTCCTGTAAAATATATCGGCATATTTGAAATAATACGCTACCAAATAGTAAATTTCAATACAAACATATAGTGTAGCGGTGCCGTAAAACCAGCATTTTCAATAGATTTTTGCAAATTCCTACCTAGATTTTACTTCTATTGTTCATTCTAGCCTTCAGTTTGTCATTTTTGATTGTTTTTCACGGCCACTGAGAGCGAGCAGCGTTTAGCCAACTAACAAAGTATGATATTTTTTTCACAGATCTTAATTTTAATATATGGTATCCAAAAGCTGATTGCCCCGACAATCAACTAGCACAAGTTCGAAAAACTAGAACAAATCCATTTAACTTAATGTTAACGTATGAATATGTATCCCTGTGTGGTGTAGACGTAATTCAAACGTTTAAATACAGGTTTGCATGTTAATTAAAAAAAAGACATATTTGTGTTCTGAACAATGTTCGACATTTCTTCATGACACCATAAAGTCACAACGTGCTTTGCAAGCAACATGATAGTTCAGAAATATCTTATTTGAAAATAAAAAAAGAGATAATTTTGCATAAAATATGGACATGAACTATGTCCCATAAATAACATAGGACACATTTTCTTTTCAGTAGACATATATTTTCATTTCTTTTAATGAAATAATTTTGAAACGTTATTTTTAAACGAAGTTGGTCTATTCCGTAAAAACGAAATACATTTCTTAATAACAAAATAATTTAACGGGAAATTGTTTGACAGTGTCTGTAATGTGCAAGTAAATAAAACCAGAAAAGTAAATGTTTTTTCGTTTAATGCACTGTCATGTCACAGAACTTTGTGAACAAAAAACAGTCATCAAAGTGGCCAAGTCTTTCTGAAATTATGAGCGAATGTTTGTATTCATGCTCACAAAATAGAAATTTGGTCAATTTGCCCAAATGTAGAATTTTGATAAACAGATTTGACATGTTAATGCTTACTTAACTAAATTTCTAAAATAGACAAAATAGACTGCTCTATTCTTTCCCCAGCATAGGCAGAACATGTAAGTAGAAGTCGTCTGCTAATATCTGTTTAATGAGGTACTACTGACTGAATAACAGCAGTACATATCGTGATCAAACCTGCACGTAGATACATGCTGATCATGATCTACACATACATGTACTTTAATTATAATATGATGTCTAATACTGCGTTAGTAATCATTGCAGAGAATCAAGTACTTAAAACAAATAAAAAACGAAGACTTAAAAAGACGATTTAATGACAGTTTTATTAAGTACGACATGTACTAGTATATTAAAATCAAAATCAGTTGTGATTCAAATAAATCAGAGAAAGTCACCAAAAAAATCAAAAGAAAACAACAAATGAAGGTTGGAAATATATTTTGTGATTTGGCAGATATTTCAGAAGGGGTTCCTCAGGTTCCATTCTGGCCTGTTTTATGCAATATTTTCATAAATGATAATATTCTTTTTTATAGAAAGTTGTTCCTTGTATAACTATGCAGAAGACAACACCCTTCCATTTCATAGTGCAAATTTGGAAAATCTCATGTCAGCCCTCCAAAGGGTAAGTAAAGCACTGATCGACTGGTTTCGTTTTAATCAAATGCAAGCAAATTCTGATGAATTTAAAGCAGTTTGCTGTTATAGAAAGTCATATACTATATCTCCTGTGTTTCAAATTGTTACTACTTGTATTACATACGACGATGTTGTAAAACTTTTGGAAGTGGACATTGCTTAAAAACTATCCTTTGACGTACATATTAAAAAGATTTGCAAAAATGCGGCTTAACAGCTAAACATTTTGAAAAGAAATGGTGGGAACCTTTGTAAACTTAATAGGGTGGCAGTGTTTCATTCTTTTATTCTATCAAATTTTAACTTTATTTTACTCACGTGACATTTTTACTCAAAGCAAATTACTTTCAAAATTGAAAAATACAGGGGCGAGCTGAGGATTATTCCAAGCTCATATATGTCACTTCTAGAAATGGCAAACTTAACCCCTCTTCATATTTGGCGCATACGAACAATACTATCACTAACGATACCATTGAAACTTTTAAAATACTAAATAATCTTGCTCTTACTGTACTGTCTGATCTTTTAATCAATACAATATCAGATATAGCAATCTACTGCAGGTACCTCACATACGTAGAAACTTCATTTTAATTTGCAGCACCTATGCTTTGGAATTCGTTGTTTCTGAAGAAGGCTCTGTGGCCGAAACATGCATTTAAATGTTTAAACCATTAGTGCGTTGATTTTTTTCTTTTTCCATTTTATATTGGAATTCGTTAGAAATAACAAACTTCAATCAATTCAAAACTAAGATGCCTTTTTGGGACGGAAATAACTACAAATGTTGTGCATGTCAAAATAATATGGTATTTATCTCTTTAAAGTCTTCACAAAAAAGTTTTGGCTTTAAATCACTAATAATGTATAAGTGACATAGATATTTACAGAATTACCAGCTTTTATAATTTCAACTTTGTGTGTTAGCTAGTATATATACATTTAAATGTTACCTCGTCATTTCTCTTATAAATAGCCTTTTTACAAAAGTTTTTATATGTTGTTATTGTAAAAATCGGTTTAAAAGCCCATTGAGGACATCTGTTATTTCAAAACTGAAAATAAAGCGTATGTTATCTTACAGATATATAAAATAGTCATTTTAACTTTAAACAATCGGTTTTCTCAAAGAAGAGAACTTCTGAAAGTTCAGCGTCTAAAATTTACGTCAATGCAAGAAAAAATGCGCTGCAATTTTCCGAATAATGTCAGTAGTAGACGTACAATTGATTACCTAGAATGAAAAATGCAGATTGCGCGACATGATGGTTAAACAATTGTGTTTCTTTGTTACTTAATTGGATTTTTATCCTTAACATTTGAGGAATGCAAACACATGCAGTTAATTGATCCTACACTTCATATCATAAGGTTAGTGAACTTTATCCGTATCTTATTTGCACCATACTTAATTATGTAAAGTTGCAATATACACTTAACAGGTTTAGAAACGCAAAGATTTCCCCTGTTGAACATTTTTATTTGAATGACGCTATTGTTTTTATTTCTATTTAAGTCATTTTTTGCGATGAATTATTGAAACTTTTACAATAATTCAATTTTATTTTGTTTTTGTTGTGTATGAAATTTGAATAAATTTGAAACACGATAACATTGTTAAAATAAATATTTTGCCACTTTTGCGTTTCTAAACCTGTTGAGTGTACACCTATAGACCAAACGATCGACTTGACTTTTTCACCCGACTTCTTGTCTGATGTCTTATATTATGCACGGTACTCAAGGCGTGTATTATACATGAATGCTATCTTTTTTCTGTCATTAAACAAACTGCAAACATTTTTTTGTAATATTTGTTGATTTGTGATGCTTACCGAATAATCGTTTAGTGTGTCCGCTTTGTCCATCCTTCCGCACATACTTAGTAGACATTAGTGGGTACCAGTTTATATTGTGTTATGGGGTGAAAAGATGAACTGGATAAACGCGTATCGTCCCTGAGTACGGATAATTTGATAAAACTGCACGCAATGCCACAAGACACGGTTAGAAAGTGAATCTTGTACATTTATAAGCCGAGCGTTTTAATTAGTTTTCTTGTCCTGGAAAAAATAACTCCAAAAGTAATGTAGACAAATTTAATAAGACTGCCGATATGTATGGTTGCTGGCGTAGAAGCGGCCCGCTATATTTAATACGTGGTTGGAAAATAGAACATGTAAGAGAAGTAATGCATCGTTCTTTGAACAAAATGTTATGAAATGAATGAAAATCACCCAGGGAATGGGTTAAACCACTGTTCATTGTGTAGCTTTGAAATTGTCAAAAAGTTGATATTTCTATATTTCATCCATGTAAACGTCAAAATATTTTATATTGTTATGTCAAAATTTACAATAACACTTCAGTTTGTTTTTGAATAGAAGTATCACTGTACAATCACTGACAGTCCACTTTAATTAGATATTTCATGTTAGAGCAATAAACTGACAGGTAGCCAAAGTTAACTAAATGGTCGGGATGCACTTTCTATTTTTACCAGACTGGTTTACATTTCATGTTATCAGATTGGTTTACAGCAATAAAATGACAGGAAGCCAAAGTTAGCTCATTGGTCTGGATGCACTTTTAAATAACTAGACTTTTCAGTAGTCGTGAAAATGTGCGTAATTTTTGTATACTTAAGGTTTGACTGCAAATAAAGGTAGGAATAGTATTGTATATTCTAAGAATCACTTTAATGGAACATAGAACATAAAAAATATTATAACATTGCTGCGTTAACTTTCTTTTAATCAACACTGAATAAAAACAGGGATCGTATGTAGAATCTAATAAATTCTAATGAAAAAAAAACAAAACAAAACGGAAAGAGACTAAAGATTATTGAAAGCTTTTTCATAAATCTGTTTTTGTTGCTTTTTAAGTCATAAATGATACACTGGAAATGAGAAACAATTACTCAATTGTAAATGCATAGACACAATAGTCAATTATTTGCTTTACACGAACTTAGAATATAAAGTCATTTGTCTCTGTTATAAAGTCTGTACAGCTAATTTGCATCTCCTATTTGAAAATATTTACTTGAAAGCGTTGTTTCTAGGCCCACTGTGATACGTAGTATCACAGTTTTTCTGGTTTCTCAGTGCTATTCTGTGCGATTTTGTCACATCAATTATGATGTCATCGTAAATAAAAATATTGTAAATTTAGCTAAATATATTTATGAAGCAACATGTAAAAGAAATGGCTGAATTAGCGACATTGTAAGACATTGATTATGTGTGTATTTACTATATATGTTGTAACTCATACCACACATTTTTTCATACTTTTCTGTAATTTAATTTAATGTACCTATGTTATATTGAACCGCCTCGGTATATTGTGGCGATGAACATTGTAATGTTTATGCCAATAAACTATTTAACTGTTGATTCTGCCATTTTGTCGGCAGTAATTAAAAATAAAAACGCTTGGACATGTAATGGTACTAAATGAAATGAATGACAAGAGAAGCGGTATTCAGATTTCCCAACCATCAGTTCTTTCTGGGCAGAAAAACCTGAATAAAATCTATTGTACCACCGCCCCTGATTGTCTGATAAACATGGCTCTTTGTGAAGAGAATCCGAAATATTATTTTAATTTGTTGTTCTCTATATACAAACATTCTGTATCACATGAGCTTCAAATGTATGCTACTTTAGTTTCTTTCCACTACACATAAGAGTTCTACCATAATATGCATAGCTAGAATTTACTTATGATAAAATATTCTTACAATTAAAAAGAAAAGCTAAATCTTCTCAAACTAAAATTAAGGCATCTTACACTACATCCATAGGCAGCACTGTCAGATATATTTAAGTAAAGTAGGTTTGAACAAATATATATACATGATATTGCATATTTCTTGCAAAAATGTCATGATGCCTTAAACATATTTCCTCAGCTTAAAGTGCATGTAAAATGCAATCAACAGCAAAGTACTATCACAGGACAAGACATAACTGAACAAAAAATGGTATATAGAATGGAGCCTTGGTGTACATTATCGGCCTATACTAATTCAATAATCTAAGACTATGTATATACAGTTTTGCATATAAATTTTAACTTCGATATTAGCTAGCCTTGATTCCTGTTTTAGCAGCTAAAGCGATAATGTTTGAACCATGTGTACAGTTTAGAATGCAGATTTCAATTTTGACATTGACTGACTTTAACCGTTCGCCTAGGTTTTGTTTTGAAAAGCTTAGTAGTAAGATGAAATTTGGATTATTTGTGCAGTTTTGCAAACTTGTTCCTATGACTGACATTTATTGTAATCTTTTGATCTACTTTCTTGTTTTAAAGTGCAATGATACTCAAGTGGGCGGTATAGTGCCTTTATACCCCTCTTGCGTTTTGTGGCATACTTCTTGTACTCCTGAAATTTATGTTGAAAATGTCCAAATATTTAAGAAATAATATGTATCCATGTTTGGTTTATGGTAGAATAACCCGAGTTTGGATTTTTTATGCGCAGGAATATATCACGAAGACCGAAGGCCTGAGTGATATATATTATGCATAAGAACAACAAACTCGGGTTATTCTACCATAAACCAAACTTGGATACTTATTATTTAGATTCTAACACGACTTATTTGAAACAACATTTGAAGCAAATGAGAGAACTATTTTCAGCAAACGTAATTTATACTTGCGTGCTACGCACCTATATTTTGCCGTTGAAGTTTCCTCCCGCGAACACTGTAAAGACGCTATTTCAATGTGACTTTCATTCATGAAAGATGTATACGCGGTGTTTCAGATTTTTCATCAACGTAAACTACAGTCTCATAAGAAAGAAAAAACTTTATAATTTCATGTAAATGTAACAGGAATTTCATTTTCAGAAATGGTTCGAGTTCTTAGGGGACGCAAATACGGTTCAAATTACGAAAAATACTGGTAACGAGTATAGATAAATGACGTCACAGTTTCTCTTGATTAATGAGGTCACTGTCAAAACAATTACAACAAAACAGCAAATAAAGTCAGTGTAACTGGTATCGTAACATTAATCAAGTTAACTGGACTAGTGTCATCCACCGGATCCTCCCGCTTTGCCCCAAGTCATTCACAGTAAGCCATGTAAGATCCTCTATACGTCGGGTAAATTGAACATTCAAAACACGATGCGCGTGCAGCGTCGTTCAAGGTCGTATTATTGCAGAATAACCCAAATAGATTTTGTTCTACATATGTAGGTTATTCGCTGGTCGTGTTAGAAATAACATTTTAATCATCTAAACACGGTAGATTATTTAAACTCTATTCAGTTATAGAACCGACTTGTCCAGATAACAAATAAATTTTGAAACATCCTAGGATTCTACTTCTACGAAACAGATTGATCTATTCCTAAATGCATCATCAATGCTATATCAATCCCTTTGCATTCATAACTATGACATCGAATTTAAAACATTATGCATATACAATCTGTACCACCCCTTTGAGCCCTCATATTTGAGGAGATCGTTTTTAAGAATTTTAAGTTTCTAAACAGAATATGCACCTTCTTAAGAGCTTAAAATCTCTATTTTCTAAATTTACCATTGATAGAGACTACAAAGTTGATTTATTGTGCCAACAATCAAATTCTGACTCATGTTTATCAGATAATCAGAGCATTTTCAGAAAAAAGAATCATTTTTGAAATTGTACCATCCAGCTGGGACTTCGTCTCTAAAGCGATTTTTTTTCTGTAAGTTACTGTAATAAAGCACTTAATTGTTGTATGTTAGATTAAATCAGCAATTCTAATTTTAGAAAACAAGAATTCTTAAGTTTCTGTATAGAATATGTAAGGAAACAGATTCATTCCCTTAAGGGGCCTTTTTAAAATCATTTTTCTAAATTTTCCATTGTTAAAGACTACAAAATTGATTTCTGTGCCAAACGTAACTAACCTTTTCAAAACAAAAAGAGAAGCATTTTCAAATAGTTGGCAGCCACTCCTATAAGGTGTGGGGTTGTGTATAAGCATGGGGAGTAGCGGGTGATATTTTATAGGGTGATCGTTACATTATTTGTGCCAATTAGAAGTAAAATAGCATTTTTGATTTTCTAAATTGAAGATATAAGAACAACATTTACAGGGCAATGACTCTGGAGTTACTCAGATAATCATAAAAAGGATGTGTTGTGTTGATTTATACTTATTTTAAGGCTCATGAACATCTATCAATTATTCATAGCACTGCATGAACGGTCGGATGGACAACGCCAAAAAATATCCCATCGCCTTTGGAGAAAACAAAAAGGATGAATTTTAGCGTCAAATGACAATGCTATATAAATTGTATAACTGCCCCCTCCACCCGCCTCCTGCATTCGAAACTTAAGACTATCTGGAGGTATACGAAAAAGACAATATTCAGTGACATTAATAATAATTTAACATACGGTTAGTATACACTGTAAAGAGACAATAGCAGAAATAATTGAGCCTGTAATTCTCGCTAATAAGTGAGTGTTTGCAAATGTTCATGACATCATATATGATTGTAAAGTTCAAACTTTCTAAATTTAGAAAAAGCTTATGGATAAATCACAACAGAGTGGAAATTGAATAAATAGAGCTGACAGGGGTCCATATAAGAATTAAGTACGATTGTGTATACATTGTATTTACAAATATATTGATTTTAAAACTGATATTTGAGTAGAAATGATATTGCCATTTTAGCATGTATCTACTTAAGAGTCTTAACTTTAGGATTTGTTCCCTTTTTCTCACAGTTACCTAGGTTCTGTTTAATGTCTTTCATACATGACCATGAAGCATGGTAAACAGTAACTTAATATACTAATAATATACTATGTAATTGGACCACTTTCAAATAATTTCATGACACGCTGTCTTTCAATCTAAAATGATCTTTTTGGGTTCAGGCAGTAACCCATTGTTGATTCATGCGTACGGGCAGTTTTCTGGTTTGTTTGTGTATTTAGTCAGGGCAAAGTTTGTACATGGACCCTACTGAATATGCTTTCAAATTTGATGTCACGTGATACAGATCACTCAAACAGAAAGATTGACACAAACTGTCAGTATGACCGACTGGTTTTCTGATTTTGATATCATACATAGAAATTACCTGTCGTGACAGCTTTTGCAAGTCTAAAATGTGACCTGTGTCTCTAATACCCGTTCGGGATTCAAGTTTTCATGAACATACTAAGAGGAATTGTATTTACGGAATCCAGTCGTGTAAATACGCACAATTTCAGGTTATCCGCACCACCTTTATTCTAATAAATGCAGTTATTAAAGATACCATATCAAAGACAAAGACATGTCGAATTTTTCAGAAGTCCACACATATCTTGAAATATGTCATAAAATGATGAGTAGCAAGCAATGTTTTCTTAAATTTCTAGCGACCTTTGTCAAATAATTTACAAACGATATAAGTACTTAAAAAGACTTGGGTGGTCTTTTTGCAGTTTTGCTGAATGTATAAATGTGTATATCTCTGCAGTCTTGCAAAAGTAGCACTTCATTCTTGTTAAAGTCTTTATTATATAGAATGTTTAAGCCAATTATTCGTCATGTAATATTATATCTATAAGGGGCTTAGTATTAGTCCTTTAAATTATTAAAGGTTTACCGTTTGAAATAGTGAAATTTGAGGTCAGCCATTATAGCATTTTGGCAAAAGCTACAACAATATGTAAGTTTGTTTAAAGTCAATAAACTATAAATATTCATTGTTGTCATTTTTAAGCAATAGTCTATATGATGCGCAACAAGACAAAATGGCCTTTAAATGTAAAATAATGTGTAACTTTTTAACTATCAGAGATACACGTTTGATGTTGTTACCATTTTAAAGCACATATACTGGAATACCATCAAAATTTTATTGACAAAAATAGTTATGAATATTTATTGACTGAACTGGCTCGTGCTAAAATTTGAACAATTTTATAAAAGTTATTGAAAGCTCGATATAATCTGTTTATAAGAGAACAGACTCTGAGATTTACAAAAATGTATGGCTTATGAAAATCTGTCGATCTGTTGCGGAGTTACGGTTATCAAAATTTTTGCTAATTATCATAATTATGCATAAATTATGCAAATAAGCTAGATTTTAAATGCTTGTATTTTAGCCTAAAATTAAGATATTTTAAAAAGAAAGACATCGTTTGAAAGCTGAATAACTCTTGTTTTAAAATACAGTGGGTTCATTAGAATTATAAGTAACCTTAACAGATTCGATTTTTTGCACGTGTCTTTTCACCTAATTACTATTCATGAGGAATCCCGAAATTGAAATTTCGATGGTATTCATATACATCCTTTTTTATTTGATACATCGTTTTAAACTGTAGTATATTTACTTCGAAACATATTACATATTTGACCCATAAGGGCCCTTTTGTCAAGTTGCGCATCATATATGCTAATGAATTAACATGTTGTAAGAGAAAAAGTCAGATATTACTAATTGCAAGTCAATTTATTCGAGCACAACTCAATATCTTTAAGAAATTACTTCTGTAAATTACTTGCTATAAAACCATTACCTGCAAACATGTAAAGGAATTAAAGCGTAATTACGATTCTGGAAACTTGAATTCTTTAAACGAATAAGCGCCCAAGGAGCTGATAAGTGTTGAAATAAGATTAATCACTCAAGTATTTTCGTGAAAACAGGGCTGGTATTCATTCAACCCGTTCTAATTCATATTAAAGATATTTATGATTTAGAATTGATTGATTGAGCAGTAAACAATATCTTATATGTTTTTAACCCTGAAAAGGAAATAAAACACGAAAATGAAAGTAAAAATTGAAAATGTGCTTCAGGTAGGATTTGGGCATCCACTGTAAATTCATAATCTACATCGTCTTTACCATATCCACTGTACCACTAAATAGTTTAGTATTCTATATAAATAAATGCCGTTGAAGCGTATGTCATTAAAATACTTCTAGGAACACTCAAAATATTGTCGAGAACTTGACACATTGTTGTTTAGTATAATATGATGACGTAATACATGATTTTGGTGCATAAAGTACGGTCTACCATTTGTAGGTGCGTCATTTTGTTATCTTACTTTTCTGAAAGTTTTATGCTTAGAAAGAGAATAGTTTTGAGGCAATACTGCAGATTAAGTTTGCAAGTCGGAACTAAAAAAATTCAAAATTAAAAATCCTCTCTTTATCACCATTTTGGTTTATTATCCAGCAAATCGTGATTGTATCTTATGTATATATTGATTTCATTTACTTATAGAGAGTCTTAGTGCATAAGTATTTTGATTTATTAAAAGATTTGTGAAACTCCATTCTAAGTGATGCTGGTAGGGTGCTCAAAATACACCTTCAAAGTCATCATTTGAGTAATTCAGCATAATTTAAAGGCTGCTATATCATTTTATAGTTGTGTAACATGATAACACACAACGCTGGTTAACAGTTCATTGTTTATTAAAAGACACTTTACAAATTTTATAATTCATTCAATAAGCTGTCAAGTCTATTTCATAACTGAGATAGTAAGTAAGCGGACAAACAGTATATCAGACTAGCCAACTGAGCCAACCTGGCACAGAGGCTGTCTCCTAGCTTCCGTAACTAACTTACTGCCTCCTCCTAACTTGCTCTAACTTCCTAACTTTACAGAAATAACACAGATATATATACTAAAAACGCCAGACTTGGCTTATGTAAGACTTCTCTAATTTCTCAGTTATTTCATGGTTTCATCAGAAAATGTCCCGACTAAGATCAAACATCCGGGAACATAAGAATTACTCTAAACGCGAATTACAAATAAGACCCTTTGGCTAATAAAGTTTTGACAGCTTTTATACCATCCCATTTTTAAAGCAGATTTAATAAATTATCTATACAATTATAAGTTTTCTCTTATTACGCTACAGTTGTGAGGAATTTCACAGCATGACATGCATGCTTTGTCTACAATTTAAGTTTCTTTTCATTCTGCTAAGCTTTATATTTATGTAACGGTGCTTGGAAAATGAAATTCAGCTAGTATGTTAACAGGAAGCTAGTGGCAAATGGTTTAAGAGCTGGGTTTTTACATAGTAAAGCATTGTTTTAAGTGTGTATATTTTTGTATTTTTGAGACCTTTAGTTTGCTGTTATTGGCAAAATCAGTTCTTGGAAGTGGCCACTCATTTCAGTCAGCCATTTTGGGTTCCCCATTGGGGGAAGAGCAATATCTGCTACTTGAATTACTTTAAGGAATTATTTGTTTGCTTAGACTTAGATGTTAGGTTGCATAATTGGTTCATTTTCTTTTTGAAGACCATTTTTGGTAGTTTTGCTTAAATGTCATTTATGGAAGGAGCTAGAATTTAAATGCCAATCATGTGAGAAAATAGATTGTTCTTTTAGCCAGTCAGAAGGCAGCATTTCTTCTCCTCCATAAAAGGCCAGGTTCCTAAGGCTTATGAGCTCTCTACTTTTGACTTTTGACACTTTGAACTAAATTTCCGATAAATTGGTTATTATTCCAGATTTATTTGTTTAACTTTTAGATTGGATTTTTGGTTAGTAATTTCTTAGAATACAAACAATGAAAATGTGGATTTTTATTATGGCACTTATTCTCAACTTTCTGTTTTTCCTTGGAATAGTTTTAGCTTTAGTATTTTATGTTGTGCTTGTGCATTATCAGCAACCTTAACAGGCACTTTCTGAACCCTGTTTACGAATGGTGTGTAAATTATGAGAACTTGACATTACTTAAGCACACTGATTTATTGTCTTGAAACTCTTGTAAATATACTATGGACTTGTTGTTGAAGAGAAAATAAACTCATGAAAAAATGGTGTTGGCTAACTTCAACAAAATAGTTAATATAAGAAAGGGAGACAATAACTTAAGCTACTTACCCTGGCAACATAGTACAATTTGAACAATGGAACACTGCAATACACTTGGCCCTTAAACCCACAGCGTAAAATAATTTGACCGGTCATATAAATGGTCAGTGGTGTTGGTTATCCTGATAAATATATATACGGCCCATGAATTAGGTCAATTCAGAGGATCGTTTGAAACTAAGTTTCCCCGGAAAAGGAGGTTTATCACAATATGCTACATACTGGAAAAAAATTAAAGTTAAAGTTTCTGACGTAGAGACGCTAGAAACATTTTATTATAGACGCATTCTTGTGAACTCGTGCAGAAGTTATAGTTCCGTTAAAAGAAAAAAAGTTTATATTATAAACAGCTGCCGCGAGTAACAGCCCGCGAGCTTAGTTTAAAATAGAAGCTTTTATTATTCTCTAAATAAAAGGCAACTCATAAAGTCTAGATTAGACCAATTGGGACCTTTGAAGCAAACATCAGTTATGGGAAATTAATGAAATGCGTTTACACTTGTCATGTTACATACAAAACACTTCTATGGCAATCTATACTTATTTGCGACCTGGCATTCGCATTGCATTGATTTTCCTACTGAAACATGTAACGTGTGCAGGAGTGAATTGTTTCGAACCAGCCAAGCAAATTTACAAACAGCATTACCACATAATGTATTAAATAAACATGATCAAAATGTAAGAGAGTGTTGTTATTTTATGAGTTAAACGCCCGCTCTGGGACAGTCGTATTTTAGTTCATTTTTTTAGGCGGGCATCGTTCCTGGGAAGAACCAGTACTAGATTCCTATGCTCTATATAAGAAACTGCCAACTATCTCACATAAAGAGCCATGATAGGTAGCAGGGCTCGAACCCATGCCTCTTTATCAGTGAGAGTTTACAGTGATCTCAAGCCAACGACTCTAACCACTCGGCAGCAGAGTTCTATGCCTTGCTAGAAAATTGTAAAAATGAGTTTATTTGTAATCTCGTGACGTCCGACGTTGCGGTTTCGTGTAATTTCTATTCTAACGCAATACCGATGTGACGTTGTTTCTGATTGGTGACGTCGTTTAAATTTGCGACTATTAAATAACGTATATATAGTCGCAAACTTCAAACGGCGTTTTAATTATTGCATTTAGACACATTGTGCGTTAGAAAAGGGATAACTATTTAGTGATTTTGATATTTGCGACCGTATATACGGTTTTAATGGTTGCAAACAGTTTTAACAGCTCCGGCTTACGCCGTCGCCGTTAAAAATATTTGCAACCATTAAAACCCGTATATACAGTCGCAAATATCAAAATTACAAAACATTTATTCCTATAATGTATAGTTGATTCAGTCTAACTTCATGGTGGAATATTTTAAGAAAAATAACATGAGAAGCTGTGCATCAAAATAAAGGAAAAAAGGTGTTGTTCTACATTACTATGCAACAGAAATTACGTTTATGTCTTTAATATAAGTTAAGCGATATCAAACACGCCGAGAACGACGTTAAATTATTCGTGTCACGTGTAGTAAAAACATTTGATCTACTCGTACATATTTAGAATTCTTCTTCACACCCGAACGGAACTAAGGCAAGTGGAAACATTCCTGCTAAACTAAGTAGCAGCCAGTTCAAGGGCTATTGTTGAATGGCCGACCATTTTGGTACAAGGTCCCATCTAACAGTTAAAGGGACAAACTGTGTCCCTACCACAAATATAAGACATGGTCAATCAATGGCGAATATGCTGATTATCATGACCAAGCTATAACCAGCGAGCTTTTTATACAAGTATAACTTCCTGTGGACTAATTTATCGATTTAGTTCACATTAATAGTCGATCCAATAAATAGTAGCTAATGACTTTTTTCTATTTAAGCAGGCCATGAATGATAAGTACCGCAGCTACTCTAAAGCAACAACCAAAACATGAAATAAATATATAAAGCCACGACGTTTTGTAAATTACAAAAAGTACATGTAATTAATTATTAATATAAACACATGCATGGTGTTCTCAGCTTCTTGGACACATGGTGATCACAATTTCTAACTTACAATGTTACTATTACTTGTGGATATAGATGTCCTCAAAGACTTTCCGTTTTAGTATGCACAAAGTGACCTGATAGGCATATCCTCATCGCTAACATTAAACTGAAGTCCATACAAACAATACGCGCACAAAGCACTTCTTTTAACTGTTCCACAACTGTGATAACGATTTAGCTCTTGCAGTTTGTTATCCATGAAATTGGTGGCGGATACCTCTGAAATATAAAACTAACGACAGTATCTATGATAAAATATGTTATTCATAATTTTGTAAATCAGGATAGCACAATGGTACTTGCATCGGTCTAAAAAAAACTCAGCCATTTGAAATCATGGAATAGCTCTGCCGATGGTGTTCGCATCGGTTTATTTAGTATTATTCTTGCAACTCAGACTGTACAGCAGTAGTCAAATATTGGCAATATATATGCGTTATAAAACATGACTTTCATTTCAGGTGTGAGGAAATATATTATGCTCTTTAACAGGGCAATTTTTTTACAGACATTGTCAATTTGATTGTGTCAGATTAGTTTATTACCAACATATACTTCCAGTAACTTTTGACGAGACGTATGTCATTAATAAATAGTTATAGATTTTAACGTGGAACCAATTATCATGCATTTGGTTTTTGTTCGATGTTGTGCCACGTTATTTAAAGTGACATTATGCTCATCTTACTGCACATAGTGTATTTTTGGTGACAGTTTTATAAAAGCAATTTTCGGTTGCTGTGCATTTAAATGTGTTAAACTAATGATAATGCCGCATTAATATTTGAAGTTGGTGCTTTAGAAATTAAAAAAATGGACAAATGAAATAAAAATTCCTTCCTTGGCAGTGATCTCCCTTGTGTTATTAGTGTTGCTCGGCAGTGGAAGGGAAGCTACTCCTGCATGCATTTGTTTATTTCTTAAATTGACTCTCCCAGTCAAAATAGGAAAAGTAATATTTGGAAAGTTATTATTTCATACTGTTAGCAGAAAAAGTTTGTTGTATTGGGTTAAAAGTTATTATTTCCTCTACCCTTTTCACACACACCTATTTCAGCTGGAATTTTACTTTAAAAAATGTGCATAATGTCACTTTAATTGACACGAATAATTTACATAGTCAAGACTATCCTGAGGTTTATTTTGTTTATAATTATTGATAAATGATACCCCGATTCATATAAGGTTGAGTCATATGCATATAAATCCATACATAAACGTAATATTATTTATGTAAAGTAATGGCCCTAGTACAGACTCTTGGGACACCGAGTATCTCAGATTGTAAATTTCAAACTTTTACAATCTGTGTCCTGTTTTCAAGATATGATTTTAACAAATTTAGTGTGCAACTATAAAAGTGGTATACCTTTAAATTTTAAATAGGTATTTCGAGATCTACAAAATCAAATGCCTTTCTTATATCTAAAAAAATAGTGCCTACCAATTTACCGTTATCAACATCCTTTAACCATGCATTTATTAATCTTATAAGGGCAGTGTTACAAGAGCGCTATTTCCTTAATCCGGACTGTGTTTTATGTATAATATCAGTTGTTTCAAAAATTAATTATAGATATAATATAAGGAGTAATGATATCACCACACTGTTTAAAGATTTTAGGGCCTATAGGCCTACCATACAAACCTGTCGCCTTTCGGACATCTAATTCTTCAATAATTTTACGCATTTGATATAACGTTTTATTACCGCCCATGAAATTTACGGACTTCTAATTGGTCAACGATCCGTAAATATTTATTGATATTTACGGGCAAGCCAATAATATACACTTGATATTATCCCGTTACTTTACCCCATGCTAAACGTGAGCTTGTTAGCCGCGTACGCTACGTCAAAGTATAAGTCCGTGCTGTTTTGTGACGTCACGAAGTGACATTGAGGTATCATAAGGGGATTTAAAGCTCTGCTTACATTCAGCCGTAAAATGAATATAACATAAACGGAATCTTTCACTATTTAAGACAGGGAAGGGTAATAAAATTGTGATTTGTTTTTTTTTTTGGCGTGATATATTGGGATATATTACCCGCCTCGACATAATATTACCCTCGCCTAACCTAACCAAATTTAACTTATAATATCATTGATCTCAAACACACCTTGTTTCATCCATAATATTTGATATGTTTACAAAATGTTTGTTTGATTCATTTATAATATTTGAATGACCTTCAACAATGTATTATTTTTTCTGTCTTTAGGACAGTATTGGTTTGATTCAAGTTTGATATTTCATTTTCATGTTGTATCTAGTAATTGGCTAAAATAGACTACATAATTCAGTTTTTGGCAAGAATAAATTGCAACTTTTAAAAGACTGCAAAGACATTGATATTAACCTTTTGACTGTTTTCAGAAAAAACAGGAAAAAGACCACCCAGATATGTTTATACCTTTGCAAAAAGAAATTAAAATGGTTGCTATAAAGTCGAGAAAACATTGCTTGCACATCATAATGTTCATATGACATATGTGTGGACTTTTGAAAATTTGACACCCTTTTTCTTTTGATATTGTATCTTTATAGAGTGGTTTATGAACAGCAACGAATTTCTGAAGTTCTCACTGTATATTAAAATTTAGTCAAAGTAATACAAAGGAACGAGTGACTTTAGGTGCTCTAGCACGGACCTAAGTACGACAAATACGTTTCATTGTTATTTATTACTTATCCCAAAGCTGATTTGTACATACATGATAGTACATGTTACTGTAGTTAGGTTGATGCAAAATTTGTACTTTACAATTCGATTTCTCAAATAAGAATGAACAAATCGTCACCGGTATTTTGTTGCTCGAACGATTTATTAAGATGTAATTTTGTAGAAGGGCAATTAATCGTTCTTATATTTCCGTCTGCGGTGTTTATGGAATAGCCATTAGTTAAAGTAAGTCTTAATGGTTATTTGATTAGTTTGCTTTCCTCTGAAAATACAATGTCTGTGCTTGACAGCTGGAACCCATGGCTGGATATTTCATATTCTCATTGACAGCGAAATACAATAGCTCATAAAAATTCGTGCAGCTTTACCTCATTTTTAGCAACAATCGACCCGTATCTATTACATTACCTGTCTGTGCAATGCACGTAACTCGCGTACTGAAACAAGTAGTGTATAGCAATAAAATATGTGACATCAGATATGACAGTTGGTAGCAGATGTTTGGAAATCACTGATTTAATGTATTAAGTCACGTTTAAGTAATAAATTGTCATACATCCGTTTGTGTTCCTCGTAATATTAAAAGATACTGATCACGATAACGTATCCATACATCATCTACCGGATAGGAAGTGACTCAATCGGCAATTAATTTACAGTCACATGTTAGTTATATACGTCATTGATTCTCCGCCTTTAAATGATGATGTTAAGTTACAGGCCATTTACGCTGATACTGTTGATCACCAACATACAAAAGTCGAAAACAGATTAACCAAAACACCTAAAGAAAGATCAGAAAAAACAGACCTTAGGCTCTTGTTATTTTTTTTTTCTAACATCTAATCGATTCTTTTCGGTGACACACGATTGTAGGAACTACTTGTCAGTTGTACGTTGTTATGGAACAGTGCATTCGAATGACCTTTCCAGAAATTAAATCCGGTTAATGGTATCCACATCCTAAATAAGCGTCTTCGTGGTTCATTGACGATTTGCCATATAAGTAGGATACCTTTTTTAAACGGTATAGGTTATGACCAATCTGTGCTTGCTATGAAGGAGACTCGTGTACACAGCTTCCTACAACACATGTCTGCATAAATATCTTGGGCCTACTGCTACTGTGATTTTGATTTGATCTGATTTGAAGCAAATTTTATTGAGGTCCGTCCATAAGAGCAATTATATAAGCTTGTAATTGTGGATGAGACCTCGGCATGTCTCCCACAATGCCTACACCTATAAGCTAAGAACATACTGTATTTTTAAACAAGTATATGGTGTTGAAAAATACTGTACGCTTATCATGCCAAGTATACATAGGTCTGCACTTTGTAAATTTAGATGCGGGGTTGCCCCACTGCGTATTGAAACGGGAAGATATGAAGGTTTACCTGTTGATAGGCGTAAATGTCTTTTCTGCAATGCAGTTGAAAATGAAAGGCACGTCCTGTTAGAGTGCAACATGTATAATGATTTGAGAGATACACTATTCAGAAAAGCTTTAGTTTCTGCCCCAGATTTTCTGGAATTATCTTGTACTGATAGGCTGAAATATTTATTCAGTGAGGATGGGTTGACAAGAGTTTTAGCCAAAACCTGCTTTTTAATATTACAGAGAAGACAATTTTACCTCTGTAAATAATGTATTGAATTGTTTTAAATGACAACTGTAGAACTTACTTAACATTATCGTGAGAAGTAATTGCTAATTAAATCATTCCCAATCTGATTGAGAATGATAAATGGTTTTTTAAACCTATTTTTTTAAGTTTAGTGCATTAGTGCTCTTTTTGCTTTTCAGAATTATACATGTAAAGTCTTAGCTAGATCTTAATTACACAATTAGCAATTGCTACTCACTCTTACCTGTTAATATGTACAGATTTGTATATACATGTATGTCTTTTAGGCATACTCTTTAGTCAATATGATTTGATAACCACCAACACCTTATCAAATAAGTTGATAGCTCAGAATTCATGTAGCTAGATACTCGGTTGAATTGTACAACCTTATAAATCTAAGATATGGAGTCTAGAACATGGACTGGATGTTTCCTTTTAAAATAACTTAAGACATTTTCATTTACAACTGAACTTATATGCCTTATGATCATAGTCAAAATTTCATTTGTTGTCATCTGCACTACAATATGAGTTTTGGTGGGCCTGTGCAATTACTCAGGGGTCTGGTACCACCAGTGCAAGAAGATGTGATATAATACCTGTGATATTATGATGCTATTTATTAATGTCAAAGTACTGTCTCTCGCTAACTCAATATTGTTAGCTCTAGGTCATGTTTTGCTAATTTTATATGTTTAAATTTTTACTGTAAAATAGACTAAGTAACAGAATTTTAAAGCTCAGTTGTATGTATGTAGATGTTTATAATTATATGATATTAAAAAAGTATCTTGTAATTCTGTATGGAATGGCCATATACTGTTTTATATTTGACATGTTTTTATATGTATTGTATTATGTGTGTATATGGATGAGACTGAAATAAAATATAAAACCCTATCAAAAGTATCTTTCTGCCTCCAAAATAGGAGAGGTTTACTTGAGTGCAACTTCCAGCCAGTTTCAGCCAAAGAGTGAATTTGATTGGTTGCCAAAAAGTTGGTCAGTCACGGCGACCAATGAGATCTGTAGTGTGATTGACCTATACTGCTGCTGTGTCTGTTCTGGTGAACATACATTCTTGCATTTCCAAACTATTTCTAATAAGAATTCGAACAAGAGGCAAAAGTCCTTTGTCATTCACATAGTTAATACAGACTATGTAGCAACTTCATAGACAAAATTATATAATGTTTGATCTGTATTTTGAAGCTTGTATTAACTTGATTCACTTATATACTTAAATTACTAATAATTTTCTCGTAGACAATCTTTTTGTGTGTTATGTCTTTCATCTGTCTGTCCATCTGAGTGTATTCCGTTGGCACATCTATTTTGTTTTAAACATTATAGATAATAAATCACTATTCATAATCAAAGCACTGAACATACCAGTGGGACGGTTGTGTTGGCATGTGTAAATTAAATTTAGGCAAGCAACACTGAAACGTTCAACTGGGTATCACTCCAAGTGGAATAAAATAATATTCAACTCCAAGTGATATACTGAAGTGTTCACTCCAATGCGTATAAATGTGAACACAAGATGGAGGCCAGTGACAGTATAATGATAAATGATAAGCACTTTTCACAAACCTCTGTTTCAGTTTGCAAATTTGTAATGGATTTGCAATGAGTCAGCGCTAAAAAGGTACGTGTAATACAAAGTAGTGTCAGTAATACTAAACAGCTAGTGTTTAGTTTGAACAAACTAGTGTCAGAAGTACTAAACAATTAATGTTTAGTTAGCACAAACTAGTGTCAGTCAACATTTTATAACTACAGTAGTTAAATCAGCCGTGCGACCCACGGGCACAGATAGTACACATCCCCTAAATTAGTATGTTAAATTATAATAAGTAAGATCTTGAAAGTCTTCATACAGACATTTACCTGTACCGATGTTTATTTCAAATAGGAAGTGGTAAGTGCATATCTTAAATGATTTCAGTTCGGGTAATGAAACTGTACGGACGTACTAAAAATTGGAAGTTGTAAGGCTATCTTTGTTCGCTCTCTCTTTTTGGACACATAAGCCTAATAAAAGCCACATAAGACATACAGAATGAATGACATCAAAGAGAATTTACTGTTACCTATTGTTGCCATAGTCACTTAACCCCCATTTCTTGGGCTCGGACAGGAACATGTAAAATTGCCATATTTTTGGACTCTGTTTCATCTGGTACTGACTTGCAACCAATAATATTTATAGCTTGAGCTGATGTACGCATAAAGGCTTGTTTTAGGTCTTTAGAATGACTATTTACTTTTTTACGACTAAGATGAAAATCTTATCTTGCGCCCAACACATGCGCATGTCTCACTTTTTTCTCGAAAGATAATTTAAATCTGCTGCAGCAGTCTATACGCAGCTAACCTAACAAATCAAATTTGGAGAATGTATCTGCATTTATCATGACATAAACGATATAAATTATTCCATACAAAGAAAGATACTCTAAATCGCATACATAAAACTGAATAATTGTCAAAATGTTGAACATAAAAATGTCCTAAAATATCCTCTTTTTTATAACGCAGACATTTTAATTGGTGGTAAAAGTGTTTTTTTTAAGTCATGGTTCGAGTCTGGTGTTCATTGTATAGGAGATTTAATGAAACCAGATGGAAACTTTTACAGTGTCTACGAGTTCAATCATGTATACAGCTTAAATGCAAATTTTGTACATTTTAAGGGTCTAACACATTTTCTGTGACCAGCTACCTTAAAAAGATAGATTATGTATTTGACAAGCAAATAATTCGACCATTTATTCCACCAAATTTCAATAATATTTTTAAATACCCGAAAGGTTCGCAACCAATGCATAACATCCTAAAAACTAATATCCATGAACCTTCTTGTAAACTGAAATGGGAACAGAAGCTTGAGCTTAAAATCAAAGAAGATGAATGGAAGAAGATATATTCACTTCCTTTTAAAATTACCAGAGATACTAATATACAATGGTTTCAATATAGAATAATACATAGAATCTTAGGAACTAATGAACTTTTATTTAAAATAAATTATAAAGATAATCCAAACTGTACATTTTGTAAAACTAGTGGCGAAAGTATAGAACACCTGTTCTGGAACTGTCCTGCTGTCTCGATTTTCATTCAAGATCTCTTCTCAAAGCAACAAGAAAATTTGACATGTAAAACATTTATTCTTGGGTTCATAGACTCTAATGAAGTAGAAATTAACCTTCTCGTTCTTATTATTAAAAAGTATATTTACTACTGTAAAATGAATGATAAGAAACTGTCAGTTTCAGTTGCCAAGAACTTTATTAACCATCAGTACAACACTCACAGACAAACAGCTGTGACCTTAAATAAACTAGAAAATTTTGAAAGGACATGGGACAAACTCAAAAATATATTTAAATTGTAACATTCTTCCTCTTCAATTAAATGATCGTGGTGAATGTGGTTTAGATGTTCATTCGATTTGACATAATTCATATGAAACAAAATCTATTTTCCCTCGGAAATTACTAGCTTACAGAGCAAAAAAAAACAAAACGATTTTTTATATTAATATAATTCTACAAATAACTGGCAAAATACTTGTGTGTGTGTGTGTGCGTGTGTGCGTGCGTGTGTGCGTATGTGCGTAAGGGTGAGTTCAAGTGTGAGTGAGTCTTTTCTACTTTTCTCTCGAAAATCGAAACGGGTATCCTACAATTTATAATTTAATTAATGTATTTAATGAATTGAATTTATGAAATTGTGCATTGTATATATTCAAACATGTATGTATCTTTGATTATCGAATATACAAATAAACGAGGTTACCCGTTTTTGGGCCTCAAAAAAAAAAAAAAAAAAAAAAAAAAGAATTTGATGTACATGGTTTTTATTGATTTTGTGGGTCTTGTTCAAACACTGTGTTGGTGTTATGTAAAAGTAAACTTATTCTCTGGTTGCGTCGGTTTTTGTCGCAGTGACAAAATTGTGTATGATTGTAATTTTATTTCATAGTGAAGGTTGAAGGTTTTTTATAATTATATAAAGTACGTAGTGAAAAAAAAAAAAAAAAAAAATATTCCATACAAAGTGTGATCCGCTGCAGTAGATTATGTCTGAAATCGCTTTCAATAATTTTTTGACGCTTGTCTGACAAATACAGGACTGATACTATTAAATACATAAACTGCCAGTTGTTCATAGAATGTGTCAAATCTGACAATATGTACGAACTGCAAGTCTGTTGAATGCAACTAATGATGTAAGCTTACTCTGCCTACATTGTTGCATTTACTCACGTTTGGTGTATTACATGTCACATAAAAGAACATTATAGTAACTTCGTATATTCAAGTCAACTTAAGAGTACCTTTTTGTTGCACTTATTTCGTTTTTATCTTTACTTGTTTATTTACTAAAACTGGACAGTAATCTTTTAAAATTTTGTCATCTTTTATGACCAGCCATATTTTTTCACATCTGCTGAGAATGTCAATTCTAAGCCGAGCATAAACATTTTCCAAATACCGATAAAACAGCGACAGCTTTTTAAAATTCAATTACGCTTGGTATGCATTTTTCTACTCGGGAATACGCAATCGGAGATACTAGTACGTAACGACTGTCATTTGGTTCAAATCAGAAAAAAATGGCGGAAAAAAGCACAATTAAAACATAACGAACACCGAACAGACAAATACAAAGCTCTATAGCAATCTAACGGCAGTAAATGCGCTCGAGCAGTACAGGTTCTATACAGTTTTCAAATGCGTATAAATAACAGAGTGTTTTGCCAGCTATGAATTTTAGAAGGTCATTTGTGACCCTTTTATCAGAATTTAGAAATTCCTTGGGTAACACTCTTCGCGGTGCAATGAAATCTTAGACATGACTATATAATGTAGTCTTCTTAATTCGGCGTTGAAGCCAGAGAGATAGTTTTTGGATATGCGCTTTATGCGCAAGGTTTGGCAATTATAAAGTATCAGATAAAAATGGGTAAAATCGATAAGCTGAATGAATTAGGCTTGACGGGATTTTGGACAGAAAAATAAGAATGGTTTAACTTTGGTTATTGAAAATCGAGATTTTCGACAACTTATAAACGTTATAGAGACTACAATTTATGGAAATTTGTTTCGACAATTGCAATCGGTAGTCTCAACATTTCTACTGGTAACTACATTGCCCGATTTTTGAAAGTTCTTCAACAAAATAATTTAAAATAAAATTTACAAAAATCATACCCACATTTCTTGTTTATTTGGCAGAACCCCACCACCTCTGAAGTGTGCTCCCCACAAATTCTTTTCACCAAGTAATTTTGTGGTGGCGGGGAGAGTTAACCACTCGTGTGATTACCGTTCCAAAACAGTTTCATCACATGCTATACAACTGCACTTGGAACTATTCGGCTTCAAACTACTTACTTCGGCGGAGTTGCTTGTGTTTTTAGGAACCTCGTATCTCCGAAAATGCGTCTATACTATTTGTCTCGTTTGTTTACTCTGGGTCGGCTGACTGTCGACAACCGTCCTACAAATGCATAGAGTAGCTGTGAAAGAGAAAACCATATAAGTTCTTTCAACAGAGAAAATTGAATTCATTGTTTTGTGTGACAAATACTATTTAGTGCGTATATAAGACACTTAGTTTTCAAATGTTATTAAATTTCCGTTAGATGTAAAAGAAACCATATGACTCTTGAATCGTGTTAAATTAGCAAATGCACTTATCATTTTTGGATTTTCTACATGTAAATGTATGATTTATACCATAAGGTTCAATAGTTGGGATGCAATATAGGGGGGGGGGGGTGTAAACAGTGGCGCCCGATAGCTCAGTGGTAAGGACGTTCGCGTTCGGAACTGGAGGTCCTGGGTTCGAACTCCAGCCCGAGCACTCGGTGTGTCCATTGGCAGCAGTGATGAAAAACTCGCTGCCTCTCTCTGGCGAGCGTGGTGACAACTGGATACCCATGATGATTACTTTCTGAGTATAAAATTTCATATTCGATCAAATCTTGCCCACGTACACATTTATCATATTTCTATAATTTACTAGAGATCGTGTTTGAAGTTGAGCCCTCGTATATATTTGCTCGTATTTGATTTTAGTGCGAATCAGAGGCAGTCTGTCACAGATGTTTATCTACATAATATAATCCGAGACATCGCCTGACGCGCATTCAGGAATAACCACTCCTCTAAGAGTTAGATACAATCTACTCATTCTATGGTCTTGTACAGCAGGACGTGAGACGAACAGCAGAACCGGTAAACATTTTATTTTTATTATTTAATACCTTTTAGCATTTTTTAACTTGTGAACACTCGTAAGAGATGTTACAAATAAATAAATGAAAACGGGATTAATAAATTATTTTTTTTAATTTAATCGCAACTGTTAAATGATCAAATGGTAAAACATATCAAAATTAACTTGAAAATGGAAATAAAGATTGAGAACGTATTAGATTATATGAAATTAATTTTTATATTCTTATCTGTAAAATGATTTTTCTTGTTATATACGTTTATTTTTGTTTAAATCATTATAATACGAACGCTGAAAATACGCGACCAACAGTTTGTTTGCAAAAAATATTGACTATTTCCATAATAAATGAAAAAATACACTGTAAAATGAATTTTTGATTGAATACAGTATGCATTTTTTTGTACAAATATATTACGGCCATAGGATTCTTATGCAGGGAATTGTATGACCAAACATTTCTTTGAGGTTTTCTTCTTCAGTTGTAAATATATGCTAAAGAATATAAACTCATTAAGCATATATTTTGGTAGAAATAAGGGAAAAGGTGCTCTAGCGTGAAGTAAATAGTATCAATATGATATCAGATTTTCGAAATTTTACTTAAGTAATCGGCAATTAGATTTTAAAATTTCCCTGTCAGTTAAATGGAATACTTTGATCAGCGTTATAAATTGGTCTTTATAATCCAGAAATTACCGACTGCGTACAGGTGAGACTAAATAAGAAATACTGCTGTTACATTTCTGGCGTTAAACTCAGTTGAGTATGAAATGCCTGACTGCAAGTTATCTTTAACTATTATCAGGTATTATCTCTGTAATCAGTAACACCGACATATTAAAAAAAGTTATATGAGTAAAATATAGAGTGATGATATAGATATCATATCAGTCACAGTATGGGTGATATAGGCCTGCCGGAACTACTTTTTTAAGTAGTGCATATACATAATTTTGCCTTTGTTTTAATGGTTAGCATAAAATAAAAAATTTTTTTTTGTGGATATGGAATATATCTCAACTCAAAGTGATACAATTTTAACATTTTAACACGCGCGTCGCGCTCGTGAAAATATTTCAATTGTATCACTTCCCGATGAGATATACTTCCATATTCGCTCAAAACAAACAAATACCTCTATCTATCATTTCGTACATATATCTCACCATTTTCGTCTCAAAATTAGATTTTTAGTTTGCCTTTAAGTTTCAACAAATCTAATCGGTATATTGTATTGACACTTCTGTTAAGTCACAATTAAAAAAATAACAATCAAAATCGCCAACAATGACCAAAATTGCCATGTGGTTTGATTTCATTCCTCAAGAATTCCTTTACCTCGGCACTGCTACCACTACATATAAAGTAATTCTATTTTCTAAACTGGTATTATCCATAAACAGAGGTGCATATACAATAATTGATCAAAGAGGCGCTCAATGAACATTTACTAACATAATATCGCAATCAGACTACAATGTGAAGGCTTAAACATTTCTGCACTTGTAAACATTTCCAAAGTAATTTCCCGCTGGTAGGTAACAAAACGTATAACTATGCTTGAATATATTTAGAAATGTTCCATACAATTCATTGCCATATTACGAATTTTTCTCTGCGACACTTTCGCCGAGTAAAACAACCTGTACAATTCACAGATCAACGAACTAGTATGAAAGTACTGAATTGTAAGTCACCATAAACGTTTTGTACATTTTGGCAGGTTTCCAACTGTATGACTAAGAGGCCACATATTGGGTAAACTAATTTTGATGGGAACTGGTTTGTCTTTTTTTTCTTTTGGAACGGAAGACGTTGGTACATCACAACTCTTTAAAAGAAGCCGTTCAAACGAATTTTCTGAATCTGACACACACATGATTAAAAAGAAACAGATAAAAAGAAATAAAAGTATATATGACATCGGAGCTAACACTTTTGCGAAAAGGAAATGTGGGAATACCATCTTTTTTGCATACCAATAGCTTCGTTATATTACGTCTAATGAATAAATTAGTTGAGTTCTTAGAAGAATTTTGTCTATTACATTCCACTGTCTTGATATAGATGACTTTACCCGTCATACACCGCATAGACTCATGTGTCTATGAATGTGTATGATTGAAACACTTACAAAAAAAAAAACCAGACAAGTAAGCTAAAAATATTTCTTCTCTTTCCTGGATGATCATTATAACTGTATGCTTTGATATATGAATAAATGATGTTTAAACTAAAAATTAAAGAAAATTCAGCGGGGATGTTTAAAAACATTTGTTATTATCTGACGTTACTTGCGAGCACCACTACAAAGTTGGTTACTTATTCATTATTCCTGTTTCGAATAAGGAATAAGTAACAGAAGAGATACGGCTGGCGGCAATGACAATGTTGTCGTCATTCTTTCACATTACCAATAATAGGTGGACAATCAGATTTTGGCCATGTAACATATTTGTTTGAAACTTTAACATCTGATCACTCACTTATGTTCACCAAGATAGAGTATTTATCAAAGTTAAAATTTGATACACATACTTTGCGTAAGGAAATATATAAATATAAGACCTATTGTATTATATTTGTGAAATATTTGCATTTAAAAATTATATATTTAGATGGAATTCATTAGAAATGCAAGTTTGAAAAATAATTAATTGCTCCCTTTACCTATCTTGGGTAATCTTACTCTATGTAATTGGTCTTTTTGTTCATTAAATAAATCTCTAAAAGAATATACAAAAAGTGAAATTAATTGTCATAAAATGTTGCTTAAATGTGATTGACCACCTTTAACAGTTTTGAGCTATTACAAAGAGCATTTCTTTTTTAAAAAGTCAAATAAGGAATAAGTAGCTTGTTACTCATTCCTTATTCAAAGCCGAATTAATAACAGAAGAGGTAAAGCTTGTGACAATAACGTCATTTTTCTTTCACAGTACCAATATTTAACAGTTTTAAGGCCAAACAAACTTAATTTCAGCTAAAACAAAGAACATTTCTGAAAAAATGGAAAAAAAGTCAAATAAGGATTAGGTTTATGGTTAAACTAATTCCTTATTGAACCCCGAATAAGTAACAGAAGAGATACCGCCAGTGACACGGACAGTTTTAAGTTTTAAACAGTTTTAAGGCCAAGTAAACCTAATTTAAGTTTTGAAAAAGCATTTTTGAAAAAAAAAAGAAAAGTCGAATAAAGAATAAGTTATTGGTTACTTATTTCCTATTCAAACCCGAATAAGTAACAGAAGAGAATACCACTGGTTACACGGACAACTTTGTCGTCATTGTTTCACATTATCAATATGTAAACGTTTTTAGGTCATTAAACCTTATTTCAGCTATTGCAAAGAACATTTTTAAAAAAGAAATTAAAAAGTCGAATAAGGAATAAGTAACTGGTTACTCATTACTTATACAAAGTCGAATAATAAACAAAATAGATACTGCCGCTGACACGGACAATGTCGTCGTCATTCTTTTACATTACCAATAGTTAACCCTTTTAACGCCAAGCAAACTTAAATTCAGCTGTAACAAAAGTCGAATAAGTAATAAGAATATGGTTACTTATTCCTTATTCAAAGCCGAATAAGTAACAGAAGAGATACCACCGGTGACACGGAAAATGTCGTCGTCATTCTTTCCTATTATCAATATTGAACAGTTTTAAGGCCATGCAGATGTAATGTAAGCTATTACAAAGTGCATTTTTGAAAAAAATGAAAAAAAGTCGAATTAACTTGTTCCTTATTCAAAGCCGAATAAGTAACAAAAGAGATACCACCGGTGACACGGACAATGTCGTCGTCATTCTTTCCTATTATCAATTTTGAACAGTTTTAAGGCCATGCAAACGTAATGTAAGCTATTACAAAGTGCATTTTTGAAAAAAATGAAAAAAAGTCGAATTAACTTATTCCTTATTCAAAGCCGAATAAGTAACAGAAGAGATACCACCGGTGACACGGACAATGTCATCGTCGTTTTTCTTTCACATTACCAATATTGAACAGTTTTAAGGCCAAGCAAACCTAATTTAAGTTTTAAGAAAGAGCATTTTTGAAAAAAAAAATGAACAAGTAACTTGTTATTTATTCCTATTCAAAGCCGAATTAGTAACAGAGTAGATACCACCTGTGGTGACACGGACAATGTCGTCGTCATTCTTTCACATTACCAATATTTAACAGTTTTAAGGCCAAACAAATTGATTGCAGCTGTTACAAAGACCATTAAAAATAACTTCGAACAAGGAATAAGTAACTGGTAACTACAAAAGTAAGTGATGCCTTTTGCATATATATATATCATTTCACATGCACGATGTAAGAATTGATCAATCTATGTTTAACTTCAACCTAGGTTAAGTAAATATAATAAATATATTCACAAAACCTACGTTTCATCAGGGTCCGTAGGACCCTGGTTTCATCGAATGTTTTTTCTTAAGTCTTTAAATTCGTGACTAGTGAATTAAATTGTTTTCAAGTAGCTTTTTTAGAATTGCACATTTTGTTTTACTATTTGCCGTTTAGATGCTTCGAAATTAATCACTCAGTTATTCGGCCTTCGTGATTAGATTACTACGCATCTTAACTCCTAACTAAAATCTTTCTCCTAAATTTAACACAAATTGAATACTAGTTTCGCAATCACGTTACCTAACTAAAATCTTCTTCCTAAATTTAACACAAATTGAATACTAGTTTCGCACTCACGTTACCTAACTAAAATCTTCTTCCTAAATTTAACACAAATTGAATACTAGTTTCGCACTCACGTTACCTTACTAAAATCTTCTTCCTAAATTTAACACAAATTGAATACTAGTTTCGCAATCACGTTACCTAACTTCAATCTTCTTCCTAAATTAAATGAAATTGAATACTAGTTTCGCACTCACGTTACCTAACTAAAATCTTCAAATTTAACACAAATTGAATACCACTTTCGCAATCACGTTACCTGACTAAAATCTTCTTCCTACATTTAACACAAATAGAATACTAGTTTCGCAATCACGTTACCTTATATTTGCTTTTTGCATTACAGATTAAGGCAATTATACCATGCGACAACAGCAATTATGAAAACTCTCAACAAAATCAATCTTCTACTTTTTCTGGGTAAGTACATTTAGTCGCGTTTCCAAGTTTAGGGGAAATGCATTAAAAAAATCGAATATATATTTCATAAGCACATTTTTATGTCAACGTCAATACATCAAGTTCATATTAAGTAAAACATACTTGCAACACGTGTGACCCTACCTGCAAAATATCTTCCATACTTCTTTCACATTGATCTTTTGTTCTCTTGAATACCATATGTCATATCTCTTGCAATAGGAAGTAGAGATTATTTGCCTCAAAACTTGGTGAGATATTAGCCCGAGGGCCAATTTGAACTTAACGTTTCAGTATCGCCTTAAGGCACATCTGTTCAATACAACTACCTTTTTATTGCATATGTTGAACATCGGTGTTTCTGAAAATTCCTGCAATATTCATTCTATATCATAAAAACATATCATCAAATGAATAAATGTTGCTGCTAAGTTCTATAAACGGTGAGAAAGAGTCCTCTCGGAGGCCATTTTCCGTTACGTCTTTGTTGTCAATTACGTCAATGTGCTCTCGTACTGATGGTCTGTCGTGGCAATTTTACTGAAAGTAGCCTCAATATGGATTTTCTAGCAAACTAGCAAGTGCGTCAATTAGAGTTATCGACACATAACGTCATGTAATCATTTTATCACCCCATATTCAAGAAAATCAAGGCAAATTGGATACTATTTATAGTAATATATGCAATACGTACGATTACATAACTTTTAAAATGTTCATTTCTAGTAGCAGAGCAAGCATGAAGTAAGTCATCGATAACATCTATCATAGTTTAAGTATTTCGGTGTTTTAGTTCTTTTAGTTTCTTTCTTGATTAAGACACGTTTTCTAAATTTGGTTTAACGTTAAAACCAAATTTTACATAATATATTTTGTATAAGGTCAGTTTTGAATATACCTAAATGTCCAAATGAGAATATTGGAAAGGGGTTATAAAACAGTCGAAATTAGTCTTTACACAAAACGAGATACCATTACATCACCATACAACATATGTGTTTAATATGGCATTTTTTTACAAATAGCATGAGAGGAAAGATATCTTATTGTATAAGACTTGCTTCATGTGAAATGTTATGAAATCTTAAAAGACGTAATATTGACAAATTTACATTTTTTTTCATACGTTTGATGTATGACAAATTTTCGTTTGTTTATTTTTATTTAGTTCAGAGTTTTAAAAAATTCTCAAAATACTTAACAAACTGATGAGCCCCAAATGCTTGCCGAAGGAAAAAAAACGGAGGAGATAAATTGTTTAATTTAGGTACCTGTAGGAAAGCTAAACACATATTGTTTTGCCCTCCTCAACTATTACAGTGACAGGCTGACATACTGGAACTTGTCATGCAATACAGACACGTGAAACTGAAGATTTAACTTAAATAACGCCTTTGGTGAAATCACTTTTGATTAAAGGTGAATGAAATATTTTCATGTTTTGTCTTTTACAATGCATGGATGGTGATACCCTGTGTTTTACTATAATTTGCTCTTTACCTTTCAAATTTGATGCAAAGTTTCGATATCTGTAAAATTATTTTTTGGTTCTCTGTAATTGTGTCCGTTTGTGCTCGATTTTCAGTACTGTCAAAGTACCTCCAAAAATGAAGAGTACATTTAGTTGATACTCAAAGTGCTCATGGCGAATTGTCGTGCTTATGGTAAACATTAGTAAAACTTTGGAATTAGTAAAACTTTGGAATTTCCATTATCCATGCCATGGAATTTTTTGGAATCAGAATGATGAAAACATCTTAACCAGACTATGCTAATTCTTTGTCACACATTGGCAGTGGCTCAGTTCTCTGTATGTCTATGACATGTGCTCTTCAGATACCATTTACAAAATAAAATCTCAGACATAATTCAAATGATACTTTTTATAAAGTTATAAGAGAAATACTAATGCAACGAGATACATGACTTGCGGGGCGGCCTGTTATGTTCCTCCAACTACGACAGCACCACCTTGCAGCTGTTCTCTGCACTTTTTCTACTTTACTAATATCTGTTACTGTGTATGGACTCCAGATACTTGCTGCAAATTTCAGTTGTGGCCTAATCATCGTTTTATAGGCAATATCCCTGGTATTTTAGGGGCAAGTGAGAGATTACGTCTCAGAAAATCAAGTGTCCTTTTGACCTTACTAGTAACATTTTTTTTATATGAGTGCCCCAAGACAGGTTATCAGTGAAGGTAGGCCTAAGTATTGCGCAGAGGTTAAACTTTCTAGTATATTTTCGTGCAGACTGTAGTTGTAGGTGATGCGGTAGTTTAGATGTTTACTACTGACTCTGAGTGTATGGCATTTTGAAGCACTAAATGCATAAGCCATGTCTATTCCCATCTTTGTCATGTATATTATGGTACAATACACAGTCATCAGCAAAAAGCCGGACAGAAGAGTGAATGCCGTCCGGTAAATCATTGAAGTATAAAAAGAATAAGGCCGGGCCTAGGACAGAACTTGGGGAACCCAAGAAACCACATCGGCCATAAAATGAGTCGGCACTAACCAAAACAATTCTAAACCTTTTTTGTGTCTCTTTTATGTGTTAGAAATCAACCTACCATTTGATTTCTATCCATGGATGAAAGTAATATTATAGGGACAGTAATTTTAGTCCATGCCCATATGGTACGGATTATAATTGCAGTCAAGTGAATTTCTCCTATTTCGGCTCAGATTTTACTTAAACGGCATCATGGGTGAAATGACGGGGTCGGCTACATGCTCTAAACAGTGAGCTATAAACTTGACCTTCTAAACTGACTGTATCAGAAGTAATTATGTTAATATAATCGTGATTTGTAACCTTGCGTAAATATACTTTTGTGGAAGACTGGAAGTGATTGTGTTGAAGAACTGTAAATAACACTCAACTTCCCTCTCAATGTCCTCCATATCTGTATATTGTTAGAACGAATTCCAGTCAATATCTGTGATTGACATTAACGACAAGAAAGTGTAATAATATGTACACTGTCATAGAAGTCCTGTAAACGGTTTTCAAGATGCACTCCAAATAAAATTTAAAAACACAACATATTCTTTGATTCCATAGTGACTACACGACACTTACAAAATACTAGATTTTGGACATGCTTTTCAGAACAAAATATTGAGAATAAAATAAATGACTCTGTCATGTGATAAAATAATTAGTTACATTGGGACCAAAATGATATACATGCATATGACTAATGCTACCATTGCGTATGAACGTAAGCTATTTCAACCAAATTGACAAGTCGTGGTTTTTCATTCTTTGTGTGTTAATCTATTTATCAACTAAATGGATTTTTGTTTTGCATACTTAATAGGGCTTATTCTTTCCTCATTTCATCTTACCGAAACATGATATGGCCCATCAAGAACAACATTTTATAACCCAAAATCATGCACACACATACATGTGTTATTGGAAAGTATAAACTTTAATCAGCATCATCTTTGTTTAATTTTAAACGGGAGACATTGAATTACAATTGAAATTATTGTTGAAAATGGTTAAATTACAGTCTACTAGAACCATGCACTTTCAATAATTTGAGATCTGATTGTTAATCACTTGAGGAATAGATAAGTTGTCAAGTTGCAACATATAGACATAGCAGTTCACACTTGCATATATAGCTGATATTTAGATATAAATCTTGCAAAATGTCTTCAAGATGTCCAATGGTAAGCTCTAACATGGTCTGATATAGATGTACTTTACAAATACTATTTCATTCCTCACACTGTCAATATCGTGAACAATATGTAATGCCGCCATGAATAAATACAACTAGTACATGTTTATCATTTTTATCTTTTTCTATGAAGAAGTATTATCTACAGAAAGCACCCAACAAATAATCATTACGGGTGGCAACAGGTGCTCTAATTAGGAAAGCTTCAAGTGCGTGAAATATTGTTTAATGTAACAGCTTGAAGGAAGTGGTATTGTTGTAAGTTAATAACAAACCTAAGAGTCCATTGAAATGTTATCAATAGCATACACGTTATTAGATAACAACAATATTATGCTTTCACAGCTTTGGTTCACAGCCTGATATTTGTTCAATCCGCGATTGAACGTCATTAATCATAGGACAAGAGATTTACGACTACCTTAAAAAGTTTTTAGAAAGAAAATTGTTATTTGAATTATTAGCACCCCGCTGCTTGCGTACTCAATCACGCCTCAACATAAAGTCCATTGCCAAGGTTACGTGTCTTCACCGTTAGGTTTTTATGATTCACAGACGCTATCAAACTAGATATTGAATGACATTCTGTGAACGTTTGCGCATCGAGTAAAATTCCATCTCAGAGTCAAACTGTCAATTGAGTTAAATAATTCCTTACTAAAAACTCTAACACATATATAAGATTGTATCTTTGATATTGCGGGTAAGCAATTATAACTATTTAGCTTACCTTTCAGGAAAGTTTTTTTACATACATTCTCAGTTCTGAATATTTGAACTAACTATTATATTTGTACATAGTCGAATATGTGAATAAATAGTGATTAAACTAAATAAATCTATAACTTTGCCATACTCAGATCTTTTAGCACGAGGGTTTCTTTCAAATTTTGTTAGAGAGTGAAATCATCCTTTAACATAATTTGCTTCCCGGTGCCTAATTTGTAAACTACATGCATATTTTTCTTGTATCGCACATTACCGTGATGAAATGTATTTTCCCAGGAAGTATATATTAACATTTGTCCATATAGCTTAAAGCTCGGTGAAAAAATGATATTTTTAAAAATGATATTCGAAAACATCAAATGTAAAACTTATTGCTAGAATCAACAGCATTGTAATAACCCGATTTCTCGGGGATCATCTAGGTAGCAACTAGCAAAAATGTATTGAAAATGTTGTTAGGTTTGGTTTAACGGCACTGCTAATATATATGTTTTTATTACCTTTCCACGAAATTTCAAGCCGTTTCATTGGTCAGTGACACGTAAATAGATATTGATATTAATGGGCAAGCCGGTAATATACGTACACTTGACATATCTCGTCATTGCACCCCACGCTAAACGTGAGAGTGTTCGCGTACAGTGTGTCAATGTATTAGTACGTGTTGATTTGTGACGTTATTAAGTGACGTAACGAAGTGGCATTGGGGTATCGAAAGGGCATTTGCCGGTCTTCTTACGTTAAGCCATTAAATGAATTAAAAATAAATCGAATCATCCTTCAAAATTTAAGAAAGGGAAGGGTTATAAAACTGTTATTTGTTTTTTGACATGGTATATAGGGATATATGACCCGCCTCGACATAATATAACCCTCGCCTAGTGGCTTGGAAAAAATTAATCTAGGCGGGTAATATATCCCCAATTACCACGTCAAAAAACCAAATAACATAGATAGATATATTGTATTTTGATCCAGAAGGTCTGAGACCCATGCGGCATACAGATGCATATAAACAAATATGGCGCAACAGATCATACTGCTGTTTCAATTACAATTAGCAAATATTAACAATTAAAACGGTAACAATTTTAAAGACTCACAATTTTATATCCATAAGTACATGTATGTTAGTTCAATTTATATACTGGGAATGTATTTATAGTCTAAAAGCGTGCATTGATAGATATTAAATGATTATCAAAGGCCAAAGTAAGAAAAATACCTTTTTTACTATTTGTGGATACCATCGCAGTACAAGGACAGTCATTTAGAACAAATGTAACAACATTTGGAGGAGGCAATTCCATTGTACATTTTCAATATTGCGCTAACCTTATGAGCCTTTAAATAACATACTAATATTATTTTGATTATTAACTACCATTATCAGTAATGGTAATTAATGCGTGTAATACGTTCTATACCTCGTGTCATGTTACGACAATTTTACGGCTAAGGTTAAATAAAATAAATCGATAAGTTTGTTTTTAAATATCTATTTCAAAGTGCAAGTGCAAGTGTTTTTAGATTAAAATGAATAATTTCGATAAGTTTGTTTTTAAGTATCTATTTCAAAGTGCAAGACGGTATGCAAGAAAAAGTTTCTTCAATGAGATACTTGGTTCAGATCGAAATATCCGTCACTTCGGGTAACTCGGCAGAATCTACAATACATTGACTATTAGACTATTTAACATATAATATAGGGATTTTCAAAAGCATTTGAAACGCTTAAAATAATTTGGTCGCAAATAATTTTGAAAAATACAGATAAGATACTTTACAGGTATTTATACTAGAACGTTTTTGTTTGACATTTCATTCCAAAATATGTTAATTTTAGAAAGTTTGGAGAACTTTATTTTCTCATCAAAATATGAAAGCGATTAGCTTTAAATTTAAAGGCCTCGATAAGATATAAATCTAAATTATAAGGAAATAATGACATATATTACATATCATGTCTTTAGACATATCAAGTTCACATTAATTACAATAAAAATATATTCAGATACAGAAAATTACCGTGTACATTTTCAGGAGTTTACCTCTCTCTGAGCGACGCTACAGATGTTACAAGCATGGGATGCTCGCTAAACAAGAAGTTGTTCTGTGCTGAAAACGCTAATTGCACTGACATTGCGGAGGACCAGTTTAAATGCGAATGTCACGACCCCTTTCAAGGTGATGGCTATATAAACGGAACCGGATGTAAAGGTATACTAGTAATTTATGCTTCGGAGTACAATTCATATAAAGAAACTACCTGGTCAAAACTATAAAACGAAAATGAAATCATCAAGTAAGTTTATCCTTATGATTGGAAGTCTTGTGAAAATAAGTAAACTTCAATGTAACACAGATAGTCAACACTATGAACGAAAGAAATGTGAATGTACATATCAAACTGATCTGTATTCTAGCATACTATGTATCAGTATTAAACTGTATGCTTCTCTTTATTTTCCATAAACTGTAGATTTCAATTAACCGCGCCGTTTTGGCGTTTGTATTAAACATATTTAATAAACGACGTCGATGTAAAATTCTCTAATTAGCTCCGCCAAATGGGCAGCAGTTTATATCGATCATACATAGCATGTGCTACGTGTGAACTGATTTTAAAATAAATAACTAGCAATCTGACTAAATCTTCTGAAATGCGTAGCATTTTTAGGGGGATGATTGAAATTAGATTGAACAACGAAAGTTGACAGGTTTATATAGGTAAAATTCGATTTTCTACTATTATCATGTTTACATAAACAAGGGATAAAGGGTAGTCGGGTATACAATTATCCCTTCATACTTTGTTTGAAAAGGTATATGTACGCAAGTAGATTCTTGACATATCACCAAAGACGTGTAGCGTGGTGGATAAATTAGGTAACTAGGTATCACGAGTTAGAGTCCTGGCTGCGGAATTTTTTTTATTTTTATTCTTCAGCTTTTTCATCAACGTTAGTATATTGACTATTCACGAAATGTACGGGTTTTCATTAGAAGTAAATACTGATAGGGTGAAAGAGTGAAAAGAAAGCCAGTAGACAAGATTGGGCAAGTGCAAAGCCTGCAAAGGCAGAAATTGAAACTGTATGATGGTTAATTAAGTAAAAAAAAAAAATAACAAGTAGAATGGTCATGACCGCCCCCCCCCCGGTACACTACGTCAATGTATAAGTCCGTGCTGATTTGTGACGTCGAGGTATTATTGAGGTATCGTGAGGGGATTTGAAGATCTGGTTACATTCAGCCGTTAAATATATAAAACATAAACGGATTCTTTCAATATTTAAGAAAAGGAAGAGTAATAATTTTTTTTTTTACCTGCTATATGGGGATATATTACCCGCCTCGACATAATATTACCCTCGCCTAAGGGCTCGGGTAATATAAGTCTAGGCGGGTGATATATCCCCATATAGCAGGTCAAAAACAAAATAACATGTACCGGCTCCGGTTCTTCCCAGTAACAATGGTTTGGTAAATTGCGCGCCTGGTTATGTTTGAATAGCTAAAATGTTCATTGCATCATCAACAATCATGCACAGGCGACTACTGGCCTACGTTGGAGGTTATTACATTTAGACGCAGATATTTAATTTTATAATAAAACTTTACAAGTAAACGTGATTGTTGAAGATAAATATAGACAATTATTTGGTAATGTTTGCTTAACGTAGGAAATGGTGAGACATTGCCACATACATTTCGCGCTATTAGAGAGCGATCTTTTAGCCCCGTAAATGTCTACGTTTAAATAAAATCGCGAAATGTAGTATTTGCCAAACTTCCTAGGCCTACTGTTACCATGTAATCAGTTATTACAATGATTTTGATTTTCACCAACGTAGTTCAGTGATATACACATTTGTACAACATAACCAAATACAGTGCATGCTTTTTCTGTTACAGATAATGGATGCCTAAGCAACGAGGACTGTCACCATAATGCTGTTTGCACGAACAGTGTATGTAACTGCAAAAACGGCTACAGTGGAGACCCAAAAGTTGAATGCACTGGTGATTATAATTTTTTTTTCTTTCTAAATACGATAATTGAACTTAAATTATATACTGGAATGTTACAATACTCATTTTATTATAAGTTTTTCATTGGATACTTGCATCTATGTACATGTAGTTTGTCCAATTATGTAAAAGACAAGATTACTAACTGGTTAATCACGTTTGCTTGTGGCCAGGAGTAAACAATTCAAAGTATCCAACGAACTGACATTTATATGAGAAGTTAAAAGGTTTTTCAATTGAGTATTAGCGATGTCTAGTATTCGTCATTTATGTGAAGAAAGTGTTGTTAATAAAGCCCTAATGGTGCTAATATAGTGTTTCAAATAGAATACAACAAAATCAACGAATAATATTCAGACGACATGGTGCCTTCGTGTCTATACCACGTAACAATCGCCACAGTCAAAGACCATCAAGCCTTCAATATTGACAAAAGCAACAGACAAGGCCATTATTGTCGTCTCGTCATAGTAATGTAACAGTCCATAACTCATGTATTATATGTTACACAGTTCATGCATCCATTCAGATAATGTTTTACTGACTTCCGGGTACACACTCAGTGACTAGTGTGCCTCAGTATTAATTGAGAGACATTTTGAACCGTTGCATTCTGAGCCCTTTTTGTCAAAATCTTAATTTGCCTACATTTTAACGTGCATGACTCGGGTTTTTAAATAATTTTCAAAAAAAATCATATTGTAGGCAGTGTCTATACTTTAAGCCTAGAGACATGAATCGGTACAGTGCTTTCAAAAGGTAGCGAGAACGGTTGTGTATATTGGATTTGATTTTACGGGAGTCAATTTATTAGCTTGTTTCCTCCCTCATCCATGATTGACAAACTTTTATCCAACAATTAAAATCTATTATTATAAAGCTGTGTGCAGGTCAAAGAAGGTAGGATTGAACACCACTATAATTTGCCAAAGTGTATTATACTTTAATTTCCTTCAATAGTAACCCTGTTTACGGTATAGGAACACCAATAATAAATTGATATGTAACATTTCCAACGTGGATTACCACTGATCTATTTGAACACCATTAAAGTTCAGAACTGATGTATATGTAAAGACAATGAAATATATATGTTACAGTAACAATGAAGATTAAAACAAATTTTGCTGCCACGAAGTGCTTCTCGTCTGTCTAAATACTTGTTGCAGCAAAATTTGTTTTATTAATGTATATTGTTCATTTATTTTTCAGGAAATCATGAAAGATGTGATGAAATTTAGCGTTATTTTCAAATGTAGCTAATACACTTTCTATATCATTGCCAGATATCAATGAATGTTTGACACCGGGGAGCTGTTATTTGCACTCGGACTGTGAGAATACCGAAGGAAGTTACGTTTGCAAATGTAGAACAAAAGAGAATTACTTGTTCAATGGGACTCACTGCGTTCGTAAGTCTTGTCTATTTTATTGTGATGCATCATGTAAACAAAGTAAATTATGCAAAATCTCTTGAATGGATGAATGAAAGTCTCGGTTTTAAAGAATCATCTTGTTTTGAGGATTTTTGAAAGTTTTGGATAAAAAGTAAACTATTGAGAAATGTAGCGTCAAGATTTTGCCGGTTTCACCAAGACACATAGTTGAAATGTTTGATTCAATTTTTATAAAACTATATATTTAAAGTGACATTATGCTCATCTTACTGCACATAGTGTATTTTTGGTGACAGTTTTATAAAAGCAATTTTCGGTTGCTGTGCATTTAAATGTGTTAAACTAATGATAATGCCGCATTAATATTTGAAGTTGGTGCTTTAGAAATTAAAAAAATAGAAAATGAAATAAAAATTCCTTCCTTGGCAGTGATCTCCCTTGTGTTATAGTGGAAGGGAAGCTACTCCTGCATGCATTTGTTTATTTCTTAAATTGACTCTCCCAGTCAAAATAGGAAAAGTAATATTTGGAAAGTTGTTATTTCATACTGGTAGCAGGAAAAGTTTGTTGTATTGGGTTAAAAGTTATTATTTCCTCTACCCTTTTCACACACACCTATTTCAGCTGGAATTTTACTTTTAAAAAATGTGCATAATGTCACTTTAAAAATAAATGTATAAAAGAAAAACTTCAATGTATAAATTACACTGTTAAACTAAGTTGTTATGGTATTACTTTAGATAAATGCACTGTGTCGTCAGAGTGTGGCATCAATAAATACTGTGACGAAACTTCAAGCATCTGTGTTTGTAATTCTGGATTCCAAGAAACAGGACAAGGCTGCGAAAGTAGGTTGTCTTTTTTCAACTACATAAATTGGTAACTTATCAGACGCACAAACTCTCCATGTTTCTTTACAACCTCACACCTCACATCCTTATCACTATAATACTATAGCTAAACCAGGAAAAAAATCTTTCGAGCATGCTCAGCATTTTTGCAGCCAATACACGTAATTTGTGTTGGGTTGAAAGACTAGCTCAGTTGTTTGATTGCTTGCGCGAGTTCGTTATGTGGTCACCAAGCCGGACAATGTAGTTTTACCGGGTACCCTAATTTTCTCAAACGGAAAAAGCAACTACAACGTGACAATCTGCGCCTGGAAATAGCATAAGTTATACAACTTGTATTGCAATTGTTGTGAAATGTTGTATTGTATTCTGTAACACTTTCTAACTCACAGTCTCCAATTTTGAATTTGGGTTTAACTATTTTACTCTTCTTTTGCTAAATACATTATTATTTTGTTTTATTGGTATTAATCTTTAATTTCCATTGGTCACACTAATCTTTAAACGTATCTAATGCATGTTGAAGTTTTTTTTGTCAATGTCACTGAAAAGCATCCGGGTCAACTCGTACCTAAGTCAACTCGTACCTTAGTCATCTCGTACCCGAATTGGTGAACTCGTACGGGTAAAAATGTCAACTCGTACCCGTTGTAGTCAACTCGTACCTTTTATTTCAAATCTTCTGTTTTTACCACGAACAAAAGGGACTGGTATATAGTCAAAAGGTTGGGCCATATGGAATATAACATATTTTTATTGAAATCTGGGTTATAGCATTCTGAAATTCAGACTTTCAGATTTTGAACAGTTGAAATAAAACAAATGAATGTTTTCGTAAGTTACGAGTTTTTCACTTTGTTTCCATCATTTCTTATTAAACTATTTCGAAATAATCATGATGAAATCAAGTTAGTGCCATAAATTCGATAGTTCCGTTATATTTTGTAACAAACTCAAAGGAAAAGGAATATTTACATAGGGTACGAGTTGACTTTTTTGTCAAAACTTCCACTTCATTTCTACCACTTTCTACTAAAATTTTGTAAAATAATAGTAAAATGAAGTGTTTCAATGCAAACATTTAGTGATAACGATCTAAAAAACATTATTTTCCCCACTATAACGAATAAATAAATCTAAGGTACGAGTTGAAAAAAAAAAAAAAAAGGGGAAAAGAAGGGAAGGAGAGGAGGAAGGAAACAAACATGTGCGGTGCCATTCTGGCACGAGAGCTAGTCGATTGAAAAAAGTACGAGTGACTGGTTACCACGATAATCACATCGAAGATACATGTACCTTTTGAAAAAAGACGTGTACCCATTGAATCACATATCATCCGATTTTCATTTAAAATGTCTCAAGGTCGTTCAGAGAAAATGGAACATAGGAACGGAGGTAAATTTTCTCCTTATCATACACAAACAAGGCCGTTGAAAAGTGGAGATGATCGTTCGTGCGTTGTTACTTTTGATTTTATATTTCGAGATAAGCTATAGATTACATTCTAACACAATCCGCAACTTTTCGTTTATAGATATAGAGGGAAAGAAGCTATATATTATTTTACGATAAAATACAGATCACGTTTTCCACGGGCAAAACGTAGGGTAAATGTCGCACGCGTCCAATGACATTCCGTGCTTGTAAGTTACTTTGGAATGTTGCTTCGCGTGAAACATAGTTCGTTGTATTTTTAAAGACAAGTTCGTGTTAGAACCGAAATAATAAATGCATCTCTGTATTTTATCGTTGAATAAGATACAGCCAGTCGTTCGGATGCGAAAAATTAAATCACTCCTGCTACGCACAAGTGATTTAATGACTAAGCATCCGAATTCCTGATAATATTTTATTAAACGATAACATACAGGGACACATTTATCATTTCTTAATTAAAGCATTTGTCATTGGTGAGTTTTTCTTCAATTTTATCGACAGACCAGTGCGCCATACCGAACCGAAAGCCTTTTTGAAATCTATTAAACAACAGTATAAATTTTTCTTATCAGATTGAACAATATCTATCAATTTTTTAATATGAATATATTATCGATAGTTGAAAAGATTTTATAAACCCAACTTGGCTTCTATTTTCAAGTTTTTTTTCAGCATATTTATTTAGCCGACTATTTATAATACAAGTGTATAGTTTCCCTAGGCAGCTAAGCAAAGATATTGGACGGTAGTTTTCAGGAGACTTCGAATTTCCTTTATGTTTACAAATTGGTTTAGTACATTACTGTCATCCAACTTTCAGGTATCAGTGTGCCGTTAGCAAAGGTAATATTAAATAAATGGGCGTCATAAAATCGATAGACCTCTGTAATTGGACCTCTTATCACTTCATTTAAGTATGTAACGAGTCATATTCTAGGGCTGATATAATTTTAATATAACATTTTGTGTAATATTTTTTTGCATAAAGTATGCCATCGATTGAATAAAAGTGTAATTAGATGGCTGATTTTGGTATGCAATTATTTGATTGCATTTTAAACAAAGTGTGAGTAACATGTCCAGGGTTTTTAGCAAAACTGGTACGAAATGCCAATGTGAACTTTCAGGATCGATGAATGTTAGGCGTTTGTCGTCTATTGTTTGCTTCGAACAAGATATCCTACTAAATCAATTTCAACGAAGCTTTACATGGATGTTTCTTGCAAAAAGCTCTACCAAACCTGTTCAACCAAAGCTCTACCAAACTTTTAAAAACAATTCATGTCTATGCCTCATATTGTTGTGGGAACAAACAGGATACTATTTAAAAATCTTCTTTTCAAACACCGGAATGTCTAGAGCTAAAATATCTGGCATGTAGCATTGTCTAGTAGATCTCTATCATAATGGAATCATTCATTACCCTTACGTCAAAATTGACCCTGTCAAGGGGTCATTTTACTTAAACATAGGTTTCTGTATTAACAATTGAACACATCTTCTCTGAAATCAAAGGACATGGAGATATGGAGATATTTAGCATGGAGATATTTAGCATGTAGCATTGCCTTGTTGACCACTACCAACATGGTTCAAATCATGACACCGTGTAAAAATTGACCCCGTCCAGATGGTTAGTTGATTTGCATAGACTTATGAACTGGAAACTTACAAAAGTCTTACTCTCTGAAACCACAAGACTCAGAGCTTAGTATTTTGGAGTGCAACATTGCGTTATATGCCCCTGACAAGATCGTTCAAACAATAACCCCGGGTCAAAATTGACAGTCGCGTGGTGGTCACTTGATTTTACATAAATTTCGATAAGAAAAGTCTTGAGGTTGGGTATTTTGCATGTAGCATTAGTAGTAAACCTTTACCAAGAAAGTTCAAATCATGACCCACGGTTCAAACTTGACCCCGTTCGGGTTTCACGTGATTGTAAGATATTTTAAAATCTTCTTGTCTCAGACCACTAGGCTCAGTCACAGCTTCGATTTTTGGCTTGAAGGGTTTCCTAGTGGTCCTGTACAACGATTGTTTCAATCATTCTTCTTGGCGGGGGTCACTTTACCCACCCTACTAATTTACTTTCTTGTTATCTAAATTTGGAGTTATAGTGTACTGTACTTTTAGTTTTTTTTCTACGACGCTGTTTTTGATATTGTAAAATAGCCAATGGTAGCCATGCGAATGATGTAAATTACCATTACTGTCTTGTCCAATGAAATGTTACATATGAAAAGTTTCACCATTGCATGCACATGTACTTGCAAATTTATCTGCTTTTTCTGATATGTACTGTACATGAATATACAAAACCTCGGACATTAATGTTATGTCTATGTCTCTTTCACTTCACTAAAGCAATATTTCAAAAGAAGTTTAAGCAAAACATATATTTTCTTCTTTAGGAACTATGTATGTATTCTTCTTCTTGTTCATGCTCTCGAGTCACTACTGTTTAGTTCGACGTTCGCTATAGTGTCATCATCAACAAAGTTGTCATTACATCCAGTGTGCATCACTTCCGCTTTCAGAAGGTCGACAACGCATTACGGTATTTTGTCACCTTCGAGCCTAATTACTTTGTACAAGCCCTTATCTAGTGACCAGCCTTGTTTGTAGGGTAACAAATTGTCATCTTCAAAATACTGTCGATACGATTTTTCAGTTGCTTATATTGAACAACATACCAAGAAATTGAGACTGTTGAATGTTGTTCACTTTGTGTGTGACACGTATATTACACCATCTTATAAAAATAACAGAAATGGTACAGTCTTGAAGGCTGGTGACTGAAGTGCCTTTTCCCATTTGTTTGGTGTCTTACCATGATAGAGTATACCATATTGCTCCAATCCCGCCATAAGTGTTTAATACCTTTTATTGTGGATGCAATATACGAGTATGTGTCACAAACAATGTGAACAAGCTTTGCCATTCTGGATGAGTCTAGAAACTTCACCAAAGGTACAGGGTACGATGTTCAGTGTATGCAACAGACAAATAGGATCAATAAAGGTGAAACTGACACTTCGTACAGCGTAAACAGACAGTCTACAATATCAATGCCAACACGAGAAAGCTGACACCAGGCTATTGTACCTTCATTAAATGACTTTGAATGAAAACAGCAACATAAAATGTACAATTAAAACCAATGATAGAGATATCTTGATATTGCTAATAATTCAAGTATCAAATATCTGGATCTATGATGGCCTTTGCACACTTAATACAATGTGTTACATATATACGAGAGGTGCCCAATTAATGTTTTAATAAAACAAATCAAGAAATAACACATTGTATACGTTTATTGTAGCAATTGCTCTACATTTCATCCCTGACAATTGTATATCATTCTAGACGTTTTAGCCATGATTCGAGAGTCTTGCTTATAGTAAGTTCGTCCAGTTCCCCCCACCCGTCCTGCAATGCTGTTTTAAGCTCCATCAACGAGTTTATCGTGCGCTATTGCGGACGTCGCTTCACGATTCACCATATGCATGCACTATCGTCAACGGGACGGCATCAGGTGATTTAGGCTCAATTCTTCTGGTGTAAAAAAGTTTATATTTCTATCTTTAGAACAACATGTATCAATAAAAGATTCGATTTAATTAATCGAAGTGTCAATTGTTAAGACTTTCCATATCAAACAGAGATGAGGTGAATGAAACTGCTTTTTTACTCATAAAGTTGAAAATGCAGCTAGATTTCAACTTAAAATCATCAAAAATGAATAAAAGTAAGATTTAAAAGTGCATTATTATTTAATACATTTCTAAAACGGCATTAAAGAGTTAACAATGCTCAGAATTTATAAATATTGACCTTTGTTTATAATTCATTTTCAGGGGTTAATTTACCCCACCCACTTTTACATAAATTTTGTGTCTACAACACCAAGCAAGATACTATTTTGAGGCAGCATTGTCTTTTTTAATAATTATTTTACTGTCCTAGAAAGTTTGTGTCACATTTTGGTGGATTTCTTGAAGTCTGTGAGAATTGAAAGGTAAACTGTTAAAAAACACTGATTTTTAGACCAGTTTGCACTTATTACATAATGGCGGTTATGGTTACTTAGGATTTATTATTTTTGTCAATTAATTTATATTTCTGTTCAGTTGGTTGAAATTTTGTTTCAACCGGCTGTACAAGGAACTCAGAGTATGCTTTGTTATTTACGGGTGTAATTAAACATTTTCGGCGGCCGTCTTGTCGGCCATTTTGAATTTCCAAGCTTTCTGACAGAGAATATTTGTAAGAAATTAGTTTTCGTTATCAGTAGAAATTGCTTTCAATTAAGACCATTTTTGCTTTTTGGCGCGAATTGTAAATAAATAGCCTTTGGCTCTTGGACTAAAGAGTTCGTTTTCTAGAGATCCTTCAAACGGCTCGTAGTCATCATGATCTGTTGTACTATCATTTATATCTTTAAAGAAAACATAAAAATCTTGTCGTGAAGCGCTTGTATTTGTCATAGGAGCTCGATGTCGGGATTATGCCTTTTCCGGCTTTGTTTTGTCTTTTTACATTTATCTAAGAACCAAGCTAACAAAATATGATCTTATTTTCCCCGGATCTTAACTTTCATATTTTACCACTGAAGTACCCGGTAGACTGAAAAAAGAAAAGGAGTGACATACGCCATGTTATCCAACACAAACTGCTAAGAGTGATGTCCCTTTTTTATTAATTTTTATTTCTTTTTTTTTGGCAACACTCATGGACAGTGCGCTCAATTTGTTCAAATGGTATGCCAATATAATAGTCCATGACTGCTTCATTAAAAAAAATTAAACTGTTCCGCCAGTTTTTGAAATTGCCACCACACTATGTTTACATGTATAGGTTCCAGTTCCATGTTGCGTCGCATTGGTAGACGGAGAACCAGTTTTAGAGGGACGTCACTCTTAGCAGTTTGTGTTGGATAACATGGCGTATGTCACTCCTTTTCTTTTTTCAGTCTACCGGGTACTTCAGTGGTAAAATATGAAAGTTAAGATCCGGGGAAAATAAGATCATATTTTGTTAGCTTGGTTCTTAGATAAATGTAAAAAGACAAAACAAAGCCGGAAAAGGCATAATCCCGACATCGAGCTCCTATGGTATTTGTCTGTGCTTTTTTAGCATTTATAACGTTACAGTATTGCCTCGGGTTATTAGTTTTTCAATTTTCTACGATTTTCAACTAATTTTATGTTAAAATTTGAACATGCTTTACGTAATGCAACTTTTTACTGCTTACTTGCATTTTTAAATATCTTTGTAATTTTGTGTTCTTTATTTATTACATAATTTCCTTGTTCTATGATATATTTTTCATTTTTTCACATTTCTATCAAACCAAGATGTTTTACAGAACTCATGTGTTCGTGATTTACTGTTGTATTTTTGTACCAAAAAAAACTTTAGAACACTTATTGAATAATGCAGATATATCAGAAATACATGTAGTATCGACTAAACTAGCCTGTGAAGCATCATCTTCGTCTAGAGCATTCTATCAACTTAAGTTTTTTATTTTAGATATTTTGATAATATCTAGATTTTCTTTTTACTGGTCGAAGAATTATGATGTTTTATGAATCTAGATGTAGTTGAAAGAGTACAGTTGAAATATTTTGAAATATCAAATCATATTTTTTATGATGAAAGTGGATATGTTTTTATCTGTTTTGACATACAAGAAAAACCTATTTCTCCTTGGTCGAGGTGAAAATATAACTTCGGACTGGAAGTAGTCTCAAATTATTCGCAGAAGTGCGTACATAATGCGTAATGACCTGATCAAAGAAACAGTAAAACAATTTCCGTGGCTCCATAACATTCGATTGATACACATTTAATGCAGACATATTAATTTTGGCACGATCTGGGTAAATCTTTCAGTTAAACGAAATTTACATAACATATTTTTATCTGTTTGGTTTTCTTTGATTGAAAGTGCTAGTAAAAGGCCATGTTGCAGACAATCGGTATTTAACAATCGTTTGGCTTCGATAATTATTTGAAAATAACGCCCGTATGAGAAAACAAGGACTAGAAACCAAAGACACCCTATTGATGTGATCGTTTTAAAACTGAATGGAAACAAATACAAGAAAAATGTGACCATACAAAAGTACTACGGCAGGCCTTAGAACAGTGTCTTAACTCGATAAATTATTGCCAAGTCCAATTTTTTTTATTAACACATTAACACATTCTTTTTTAACTTTCGTAGGCCATTTTTATTCATTTCATAATATGTCAACTACTTCACTTACATTCCCGTTTGACTGAAGCTGGTGAACAAAAAACACTGTTCACTACTTTCTTAACGGGTGCAAAAAACTATTCACTACTTCATGTACATAAACATTTTCCGTAGCCGTCCTAAATATAGTGGGCGCAATAAAACTATACTCTCTCAGAAGACCAAATTAGTTTAAATTTGAGATGCGTATGGACACAAATAACAAGTTTGAGTACTTAAAACTATATAAATTTATCAAATGCATACTTATGTCCTAAGTTACTTTTTTTCCAGATTGCGTAACATATGAAAAAAATATCCGTATTGTACAGTACAATGTTACATAACCTTTTTATTCTATATCTATTTCATTTTAGTTAAAATTAAAAATGATTCAATGAATATTGTATATCTACCTTTTCCTCGTTTTTGTTTTTACAAGCAAACGACAAATAATCCTGATTTCAAGACGCTTAAACAAACTCTGTACATAGAGCGCCTACTTCACCCGATTTTCATTCGGATCATTTTCACTCGTTTCTGGCTTTATCGTATGTTTAACATGGGACTGTTGAACCGTCCAAATATGGAAAAATACAGGATTTTTGTACGCACGTGCGTCCAATATGGTAATATATTGTACGGTCACGTGTTGCAAATAATCGTTCACGATTAGATAAACAAGACGAATTTTGATGCAAAGTATCAAAGACGCCGCGCATGTTTTTGAAGCATGACTGGGACAGGTTTCTCTATAAAATGTGCGTGGTAAACATCAGCGAACCCTTTTTACTACATAAAATTATCATAACCTCTGTGTACTTTTTGTTTAATTATGAAACTGATTCATAAAAATAAACTTTTTATTAGTAACTAGCATAATACTAAATCCTTATGTAACTTCCATATTGTTAGATACCTCTTTTTTTCAACAACATTAATTATTTTTCGGATGCTAATTTTACACTGGCTATTTTTAGATACCAAGGAACTGATAGACAAAACGTATTTATAACCATGGCTCCTCCCACAATTTCACTGACTACAGGTCGGTTTATAGGAAGCAGAGGCAAAAATACCTGTGCAAAAATAATTTAAACCCAGGTCCAAATATTGTGAAAAAGAACTAATTGTAAAACAGATACACCAAGCCCCTCCCTCCCTGTAGCTGGTAATGTGGATTATTCAATTTTTCTATTCCCGAAGCATATACACTCCAGCAATATGGCGGAAAGAGAAAAAAATCCACATGATTAATTATGCTGTGACGTATACATTTTACAGAACTTCCATTGGCTGATTATTGTTTTTGTTTACAAATGATGGAATGGAATTCCGTTAGGGCCCTACGTATTGCATAGTTGGGTGAACGGTTTTTTTTGATTCAGTTTCAATAAATATAGTCTAATATGTAGTAATTAAAATGGGTTTTCATTGATTTTTCGCGTTGGCGCATGTATTCTATTATCTGAGTGTTTTAAGATAGCAAAACATCTTCCGAATCTTTTTTTCTGGCTTTGATGAATCGGGTCGTAAGGTCCGTAAACAAAGCTATAAAAAACACCGTAGTCTGCGAGTTTGTGGAAAAGTTATTAAATACTCATTAAATGTGTCCAAGGTTTTGTATTAAGGGAAGAAGACATAAGTATTTTTTATTGTATTATTTTTTTAATGGACTTAATACAATTTAATGATTCATAAAAGTCATTTTTCATACATAGAACATAGTTTAGATTTACAATAATAATGTTGGCTGCTCCCTATTTGATTATGCAACCCCATGGTCCAAAAATTGAAACCTATTCAATACTGACGCCGCGATTCCTCGCGGCGTCAATAAAATAGATACACTGTATAGAATAAAGATTTTATATCAGTCACAGTGTGTGTGATATGGGTCTGCAGGAACAACTTTTTTAAATAGCGCATATACTTAATTTTGCTTCTGTTTTTAATAGTTAGAATAAAATGAAAATAAAATTTGTTTGTTCTGAGTGGATATAGAATTTATCTCAACTCAAAGTGATACAATTGTAATATTGCACATTTTAACTTGCGCTTCGCAATATACATATACATACATATATTGTATATGTATCAATTTGAACAATGAACTACTAAAAACGTCGAGTACATTCCAGTTTAGCGGTCCACATTTTCAGGACTATTGTTTTAAGGTAGGTTTTGGACCATATGTCCTTCGAAATGAACATACAGCGGACTCTAATATTACGGGCGGTTGTGTGGTGACAGAATCCCCTATATAACTATAGAATGCTATATATTTGGGACCACTATACTGGAAGAGTCCCGAATCGTCCTTTTCGTTTGTTCTTGTAAATCGTTTTTCAATTTTAAATATTTGTAGATATCGACGAATGTTCTGATGGTACACACAACTGTCACGCAAATGCCACATGTGCAGATACCGAAGGAAGTTACACTTGCACGTGTAAAAATGGCTTCTCGGGAGACGGTGTCGCATGTGAGCGTAAGTATCTTAAATGCTTAACTCGACTTTCCGAATGACCATTGAGTTGGTGCCTGTTACAAAACTTTAATAAGATACTTAGCCAACTAACCAGTTGTAATGCGCATGCGCACCGGGAAACTTATCGAAACGGTTTCCCGGTATAGGCAAACATACCGAAGCCACCTAAAGTCAAATTTTCTGTTTTATGTTATAAGAAGTTAATAGAAAATGCAGTCTTTGGAAAGTAAGTGTTGAAACCAAGTACCTGTAGTTTAAAGAACAGGTGCAGCGGTTTAAAGCTAGCAATCGTCTAGATGAAGGTAAGGTTTTCAAATTAAGTCCTTGACATGCATAACCGTTGTATGAATCCTAAAATTGATTTTCAACACGAGCACAATCCAATCCTTAAGATTAATATTTTAAATAACATATGATTGCCCAACACCTCTCCATTGTAATGCCTTTTGATACATATGATGTATGTTAATTAAATGAATATCTACGTCAATTGCTTGCGTTACGCAATACACATGGATTGACAACGTTACGTCGAAGACGAGAATGTATGGTTCCTACAAGGAGTACCCGGACATTTTCAGATGGCAGGTTGACGAAACCGAGTGCTATGGTATAAGCAATAAACGGTTGAGTCGCGAAAACACTGACATATCAACGTTAAAGTTTTGACGTTGAAGCGATGTTTAGTGATCGCTAAACTAGGTATGAACGTTGGAATGCGTGCTGACATTCAGAGCATAGATAAAATGCACAAAATCTTGCTTTTTCTCTTATCATAGCACTCCCGAAGAACTGTGATGACATTCTGAAACAAAATTCAAAGGCCCGCACTGGGGACTACACGATTGATGCTGATGGGGATGGTGACCTTCACCCATTTAAGGTATAAACCACGATGTATTTTATAAATATTGTTTATGTTAGTGAAAATAAACGTCGTAGAATTCTTTTTATCACCAATCAGATAAAGTTAATCAACCGTGTGCATGAGTTGTAGATAAGGAAAACTCACCTGAAGGTTGAGATACGTTCCAAAAAACGAGGCTCTGTCGAGGTTTTTTTTTACATACCTCAACCCGAGGGTGGGAGTTCCTTATTCACAACTTAATAGACATACATGTAGTAGATTTATTTTCTCATCGTTTTAATCGCATTTTAATCGCAGGGCCAAGAGTGATTCGTTGACGTTACATTATTCAGTTATATTCTGTATATTGCAAAGTTATACTTACTTGAGCCGAAGCACTCTCTCCAATACACAAAACAATTAAAACATATTTTCTTCTTAAACTCTTTATCTAATCAAAACAACAACAAATAGCCTACTTCAAATCAATATTTTACAAGAAACAACAGTTTAATCAAATATTTATGTTTGAAATCAATTGTTTTAAATTGGAAACTTAAATGTTACGCAACTGGCGTTTCATAATGTTTTCGAATTTTAATGTTTTGATTTACTTAGGAATTGAAGAACCATCATTTATAGTGATTGCATTGACCCTACATTATTTTATATCATATCACACAAGTAAGAAGAACTTGGTATGAAAACAAAATGGGGATGAAAAAATGAAAATTAACTTTTTTTCTCGGATTTTACAGGGATTTTTTTATTTTTTATCAGATGTGCTGGCTGCTTATAATATTCGTCTTCAATTCCAAAGTTAATCTAAACGTTGACATTAAAACTGGAAAAAACAGTCAAAGACTCTTATCGGTGTGAACACTTTCCTGCGTAAAATTTAAGTTGCAAATTTAAAATAATTGATTTGAAACATAACTACTGTTCTTGATCAGACTTTTGTTTCTTGTATAATATTGATTCGAAGTGTTTGTATCTTTATGGATAAAAAGATTTGAACAAGGAAACATGTGTGAACTTTTTTTGTGTATCGGAAATAGAGTGAGTATAACTGCCCAATATACGGAATAAAATAGAATAAAGTAACGATAAAGACCCACTCTTGCCTCTGCGATGAAAATGCAATTAAAACGATGAGAAAATAAATCTTCTATGTCCATTGAGTTGTCGATAAGGAAATCCAACCCTCGGGTTGAGATATATTTTTAAAAAAACTCAGTAGAGCCTCGTTTTTATTCCCCCAAAGATCGCACCGTCCGTTTGTCCGCTAGTTCGCCCGTCTGTCCAAGCTTACGTAAAGATACTTGCGTGGCTAGGAGCACATTAAGTTTTTGTAAATTCTTTTCATTTTTCCCCACCTTAGCGGAAGGGATATGGTAATGGGCTCCGTCCGTCCGTACGTGTATTTGTCCGACATACTTTTGTCCGGAGCATAACTATGAAAGTATTCAAGGGAATTTATGTAAACTTTACACACAGACAGACATTTAGAGAAAGTGCAGTGCTCAAGAACCATAACTCTAACTTGCCTTATTGTGGAATAATTCCCCTTTGTTACATTTTCTTGATTGTTCTTGTCCGGAACAAAACTCCAAAAGTACTCAAGGGAATTACTTAAAACTTAATACAGTGATAAAGCACATTGAGGAAAATTGCAATGCACAAGAATCATAACTATACCTTGCTTACTTTTGTATCATCCCCTTTCTTGCATTGCTTGAATTATTTTCTTGTCTGGAGTATGACTCAAAAAGTACTGAAGCGGTGGTGTAGAGGTTTAGGTGTCTGCCGCTCATCCCGAAGGTTGCGGGTTCGAGCCCCACCAAGGTCACGACCGTACCTCCTCATATGACACCAGTACTGGTTTTTCCAGGAAGCGGACTCGAGAGTGACTCGATAAGCTCAAAGCTTTCTTCACAATCGAGCTAAAATAAATTAGTATAAACTAAACTAAAAAGTACTGAAGGAAATTACTTGGAACTAAATACGGTGATAGAGCACAATAAGAGAAAGTGCAGTACCTATGAACCATAACTCTATTTTGCTTACTTTTTTCAAAAAATGATAACCCTTGGTTACATTCTCTTGATTTTTCTTGTCCGTAGTATAACTAGAAAATACTGAAGAGTATAACTTGAAACTGTATACAGTTATAGAGCATAATGAGGGAAAGTGTAGTACCCAAGAACCTTAACTATACCTTGCATAAGTTTTGAACTATACCCTTTTATTGCATTTTCTTGGCATAACTCGAAAAGTATTGAAGGAAATTATTTCAAATTGCAAATAATGAGAGAGGAAACTCAGGGGAAGTGAAGTGCCAATAAATCTGTGTTGTTTTTACTTCTCTCCCTTTATTGTTAATCTTGTTCAGATCATAATCTTGTCCGTAGTATAACTCCAAACGAAGTGAAGGGAATTACTTCATACAGTGATAGTGCACAATGATGGGAAGTACATGCCAAGAACCATAACTCTACCTTGCTTAACAATCTCCCGCCATTTACTTATCTTAGTAACTTTTGTCTTACGTGGCTCAAAGAACAGTGGAAATAACAATAGCATAGCCACACAAGTATCACTTTGTGAGAATATCCGTCCGTCCTACGTGGCGAAAACGACGATGAGAACAATAGAATAGCCACATAAATATCACTTTATGAGAACATTCGTCCGTCCCTTCGTGCGTCCGTCCTTACATTAATATCTTAGCACAAATATTTAGCAAATTAGGGCGCGACGTGGCGCGTGTAAGACCAACATCCCTACCCTAAAGGTCTAGGTCAGACTAAGCGTTTGAAAAACTGGAATCCTGTATATATGTTCACATTCGAGTTCAGACTGTAATTTTTGCATGCATTGGAGGATTTTGAATTAACTTGGCCAACATATTTAGCACACCAAGACGACAAGTCGTGTGCAAGACCTACGACCTTGCCTCAAAGTTCAAGGTCACACTTTGTTTGAAGATAATAGCATCCTGTTTATATGCACACATTCGTGTCCACACTTAGAATTTAAAGGTAATGTCCTGCATGGACGGATTTTAAAATTACCTGGCATGATCATATAGAGGACACAGATTGTGAAGCAACTCTTTCGGGGACGTTCGTCACTTATGAGGGACAGCTCTTGTTTGGACTCAACTCTCTGGTGAGATTTCCTTATCCGCAACTCATGAACATGATAGATTCACTTTTATGACTTACGAGTTTGTTTCATATACAAAGAATAGAAATTTATCATGCCAAAACATTGCCGGAACCGATATGGCGTAAAAATGACGTCAGATTGTGCCGTATGACGCTAAATAGATATACGCATAGAAAATAACGCTTTGCATTTATTCACCTTTTTAATATGTGGTTGTGTTAGAATCGAAATAAAATCCTTTTCAGCGTTGTTATCTCTAATAAAAGACTCTTTGTTGTTCTTCGTGTCCGGTCTGCAACTTCTACGTGCATTCACTGAATTCTCTTTTATCTCCCAACCGTTTGAATGATTTCTTTGACATTTTGGGTAAATGTTTATCTTATGGAGAGAATGTGGAAAATTTGTTTCTCAGCCAAGCTTGGCTGAAGATCAAGGTCACACTACAAGGTCAAAAAGTCTCCAGCCTCTCGTTATTCCGTGGATAGAATTTCATCAAACTTGGGTTAGCATGATGTAAAAGGTCAAGATTAATGTGATTCTATCTCCCAAACTCCTTGAATGATTTTCATATATGTAGTTATAAGTTAATCTATCTGTCATATTGCAGTGTATGGGGGACTTTGTATTACATGGCAGATTGAAACTTCATTTCAATGATAATGCATAAATCATCTTTACTTTCTTTATCTTTTTTTTTTATCTCTGCTAATGAATATGTCTTGTAAATTCAACTTATGCATGTTAAAGGTTAGGTGCGAGATGAGGGATGGTACAGCAATAACTGTGATGAAAGTCTTGAATCAGCGTTTTAGGTTCTCATCAAGAAGAACAACTATCACATACAACTATAGTCAAACCTTGGAGCAGATAAAGAAAGTCATTGGAACGTCTTGGTTCTGTTACCAAAAGATGAGGTAATGCCTAACAACACACACTTATAACGTAAAATTAATTTATGTATACATACCCCTTGTATCTTTATTATTACAATGTTGTTTAATAATAGTGCACTACACTTACAGAATGTTACGCAACAACTGAAACTGTGTTCATCTTTTTTATAATGACACATAAGCCTACAAGAGACCCACTGATGGTGTTCTTACTCCAATAGTTAGTAAAGTGATACGAATCCAATATTTAGTATACTGATACCATTCCAATATTTAGAATACTGATACCGATCCAATATTTAATATACTGGTACCATTCCAATACTTAATATGCTGATGTCATTTCAAACAAAATAAAAACGCAACCAGAATCGCACAGACTCTAATGTAATAGGACAGTATCTGACTTTCAGGATTTAATTTATTGGTTTGATTCATTTGTATACCAATACATATAAAACTGTTTATATTCGGAACTATTTCTCAAAAATGAAAATCACTCGACAATCTTCTGTTTTGTCAGTCTATACTATAGCAACGGTCCTGCTTTTTACATGAAATGCTCTTAACTTTAAAGTTTAAATTTCGTTATAAGTGTCAAATTCATTTGTGCTTTGGGGCGTAAACATAAAGTTTTTGGAAAGTACTCACAGACGATAGGCTGTTACATTATCTCTCATTTAAAAGGCAGTCACAGGCCTTCCGGTTAGCTATGACAAAAAGAAATAACGGAGTTATCCTTTTGACTGAGGTTCGAATCTTAGCTGGGGCATGAGGGAGGTGTGTCCTTTGGACATTTTTCCATGCGTGCCACAGTCCAGCCAGGTAGTAACGACAAAGAACCCGCGGCCTCTCCCCTGCGAGCGCGATTATATCTTGAAAGATTGTTCGAGAGTGATTCAACAAGATGCGGACATTTTCCTCGTAATCGAACCAAAACAAATTCGTATAAATTAAAAAGAAATAAGTCACTGTATGTAATAAAATGTATTTGCCCTCGTTAATTTTCAGACAAGGCATACATATTCATGTGTTTTTCTAAAGGTGGTTTCTCTTAAATGCATACATTTTCTGATACTGTATGAATCCAATTCATTTTAGAAATTTTCCTTTCCACAATATCGGAATCATATTCCATTCTGTTTAAATATCATTTACCTAAAAACGGAATGTTATAGTACACTTTTTCATGATTCCAAATATTATCATACTAATATGTACTTTTTCGTGCAGCTTGTGTCCAAACGATCAATATCCAATCGGTATTTTGCGGTAATTAGTACGACTAACGGGTTATGTCCATCTTTAAAGGGCTTTTAAAATTTTGTTCAGGGTGGCAGAAATTTGAAGAATATCTAAAATAGGCAATAGCACACAGACTTGAATAGTCAATTCAAAAGCGAAAATCATTCTAAAAGTCTTGTTACAGTAACAAATGCTCTGGCGGTGCACAAACCCTTAGTGAAGATGACTATTGGATTGCTGGAGATGGATCATATCAGTATAACTGGGGCGGTTCAGTAGTACCCAACAAGGTATTTTAAATTTAAAAGAGAATTTTTTTGACGAATAGCTTTGGTCTTTATCATGTTGAGCGGATTATGAAAATGAATATAGTCATGCAGATCTTGCACGAATACACGAATAAAAAAAAACAACGAGAAATATGCTCAATATGAAATTAATTTTAGTACTGATTTTCATATGTTTTCTTTATATACATTTTATTTCAATTGGTTTTTGTGTGCATAGCTTAACACTTCTTTGTTTTATGTGTTGCTTTCATGCGTATGTCATTGCTTATTTTGTTTACATATCCCATGTGCATGCATTGATTCTGTTATATCATTTTATTGTGAAGAAATTGCAGACTCAGTTTTTCCAAAATCTGATTTTGGGAGATAAATGTTCTTAAAGCTATCTTAAAGTTATACTTTTTTATATAAACTTGTACTTTTGTGTTGAGTTTAAACTTTCCATTGTATGGTAGTCGCATTAAAGACAAAGATTTTTTCTGACATGTGCTTTTTTGTTTTTTAATGGAAATGAACCTTAAATACATTTTGTACTAATATTCATATATACAATGTTGTATGTGTTATTATATAGAATATAATTGTTGGTTTCGGTGTAAGATCACGTTATAATTTCACCGAGTGGATAACAAAATTGATATTTCAACGAGTGGCGCAGCCACGAGTGAAAATAACAACTTTTGGTGTTCACGGGTGAAATTAACGTGATATTACACCGATACCAACAATTTTTTCTGTTTATTTTATGCTTAAAACTCTACTTTTATTGATTTTGTTTCTATAAAATACCGAAAATCGCGGTAAACGTCATTAGAAAACATAGCGCAAATGACGTCATTTTAACGACGTCATCGTCGCATGGTCTCCAGCATTAATTACACTCGGTAAACTTTTTGACGCTAATCCGGGTTTAAGATAGCAAAAACAGTGAAAAATAAAACTGGTATTCCACTTTTTCAAAACTTTGGATTATCACTTTTATTTCACTGAGACATCTCTATAATTCACTGGGAAACATGAAATAACATGCTATTTCTCTCCTTAGATTATTTGTTTGCACGTTATTGGGTAATCTACATTATGTCAGAAAATAGCTTTTAGCTATTATTTTGTTTCTCAAAAACGACAATACAGAAAAAATATCTTATCTTATGTTGTCTTATCTTGTCTTGTCTTGTATTTGTCTTATCTTATCTTATCTTATCGAGATCGTTGTAAGGAATATAAATCTAAAGGTTCGACATTGTTAAAATGGTAGCAACAATTTATTTGTAAGATCTGATTAACATCATGGTAAGTGACATTATTATGGGTGTGAGTTTATTATATCTTTACATAATTATATCATATTTTTTTCTACGTAGTGTTTATGTGGTGCCTACGGGATGTGCACAAACCAAGATGCAAACTGCAACTGTGATGGATCCACAGATTCTGTTTATGACGAGGGCAAAATAATAACACTAGGGCTGCTACCCATACTAGGCATTGTAAATGCTCCTGAAAGTGGTTCTAATCTCATTATTATCGGAGATCTATATTGTGCGCCAAATACAATTGGTAAACTGCTTTTTTTTATTTCTCTTGTACTCCGATTTTAAAATTTATCAAGAGCACGCAATGTATAGTAATGAACAATGCAATACTGCAATTGAGCGGATGATGTATTCTTTAAATAAAGGCGACATGGGTTATAAGTCATGTATATTACATGTATGTGACTCAATGCAACAAAAGACCTATAATCACATAATAGGTGTGTGTACAAAAGGGTAGAGGAAATAATAGCTTTTAACCAAATACGCCAACCTCTTCCCTCTACCAGTACGAAATAATAACTTTCCAAATATTACTTTTCTTATTTTGACTGGGAGAGTCTTTTTAGAAAAAAAAGCAACTGCATGCAGGAGTTGCTTCCCTTCCACTGCCGATATCTCTACCAATAACAACAACGACAATCAACTATCATTTCATCAGTCCGATTTTTTTTATTTCTAGAGCACCAACTTAAATACTAATGTGGCATTATCATTGATTTAACACATTTTTATGCACAGCAACCAAAAATTGCTTTAATAAAACTGTCACCAAAAATACACTATGTGCAGTAAGATGCGCATAATGTACCTTTAATATATATTCATCAAATCAAAATTTAACAAATGTATTTTTGTGACGTAGACTTCATCTTATCTTTTACAGATGTTGCGGTGGACTGCGAGGAAGCAAAGACTAAGTATAAAGTCAGACAAAATGGGCCTCAGCTACTCGATTTTGACCGCGAAGGAGGCCTGAATGCAACGATTGCTCTATGTGATATGATGTCATGTAAAGACACCGCTGTTACTGAAATATTACACGACAGGTAGAATGTGTATTTCTTGATATCACTAGGATTTTTATCTCCTGCCAAATATTGTTTTAGTGTAGTCCGTCTTTTCGTCTGTTCGTCCGGTGCTATAACTAAACAACTAATGGATATAATTTCATGAAACCTAAACAAGGATACAATAGCATAATCTTCTATATTCAATATGAAAACTGTATTACTTTGCAACTGATTATCAAAATTCTGTTGTTATTGGCTCAAGTAATTCAATGATCACTGTGTCTAATGTCTACATCCTGCCCTTGTGTATTTTTAGAAATGAGGCGTTCAAAGGGGATATATGACACATTTTCTTTAATATTCTACTAGTATATAGAAACTTAAGAATTTTTGTTTTCTGAAACGTTTAGTCCTGATTCAATTTAACTTAAAACAATTGTGTTCTTTATGATTGTTAGATGCAGTAAAACAGACTAACCTTTCAGATCATCCAACTTCCATTCAGTTTTTAGATATTTTCTTCAGTTTGAACACAGTTCATTGTTATAAGAATACAGAAACGCATAAAAATGAATTATTCCACTGTTGATATGACGATAGTCCTTTTTTGTTTTTTGTCAAACTTTGACGCGAACCAAAAAATGTAGTTATTTCTTTTCATATAAAAAATTTAAGACAATAAACATTTGCATGCTAAAAGATATTACATGTACGCTATGTGCTAATTCGACTTTAAAAATATTACCTATTTACGACTATTTACTCGACTATAAACAAATGTTTAATGCATTTAAAGGCGGGTACATTAAAATCGCACCGTCCGTTCGTCCGTCGGTCAGTTCGTGTGTCCGTCCTAACCTTACATGTATTTCGTGTCCAGTTACACTCGATTTAAAACGCAAAAGTGGCAAAATATTTATTTTAACAGTGTTATCGTGTTTCAAATTTATTCACATTCTATACACAACAATAAGAATATAAAATTGAATTCTTGTAAAAGTTTCAAGAATTCATCGCAAAGAATAACTACAATGAAATAAAAACATTAGCGTCATTCAAATAAAAATGTTCCACAGGGAAACTCTTTGCGATTCTAAATCGGTTAAGTGTCCTTTGTCATGCATCGAGGGATTTTAAAATAAATTAGCAGAAATGTTAAAGTGGAATTATGCACATTTTTGTTTAAGTAAAAATCCAGCTGAAATATGTGTGTGTAAAAAGGGTAAATGAACTAATTACTTTTAACTCAATACACCAAAATCTTCATGCTACCAGTACGAAATAATAATTTTCCAAATTTTACTTTTCCTATTTTGACTAGGAGAGTCAATTAATAAAAACTGCATGCAGGAGTTGCTTCCCTTCTACTGCTGAAATCTCTACCAACAACAAAAACAAAACAAGGGATATCACAAAGAAGAGAGGAACTGTTATTTCATTACTAGTTCAATTTTTAGCTCGACTATTCGAAGAATAAGGAGGCTATTGCACTCGCCCCGGCGTCGGCGTCGGCGTCGGCGTCTACGTTGGTTAAAGTTTTTTATAAATTCAAATATCTTGAATACTATCAAAGGTATTGACTTGAAACTCAAACTATATGTTTGTCATCAACATCTACACCTGGGGAAACAATCCCCATAACTCTGTTTTGATTTTTGACAGATTTATGCCCCTTTTTAACTTAGAATTTTTGGTTAAAGTTTTTTATAAAGTAAAATATCTTGAATACTATCAAAGCTATTGACTTGAAACTCAAAGTATGTGTCTTCCATTAACATCTACACCTGGGGAAACAATTCCCATAACTCTGTTTTGATTTTTGACAGATTTATGCCCCTTTTTAACTTAGAATTTTTGGTTAAAGTTTTTTATAAATTCAAATGTCTTATCAAAGGTATTGACTTGAAACTCAAAGTATGTGTCTACCATCAACATATACACCTGAGGAAACAATTCCCATAACTCTGTTTTGATTTTTGACAGATTTATGCCCCTTTTTAACTTAGAATTTTTGGTAATTTTTTTTTGTAAATTCAAATATCTTGAATACTATATAAGGTATTGACTTGAAACTCAAAATATGTTTACTATCAACATCTACACCTGAGGAAACAATCCCCATAACTCTGTTTTGATTTTGGACAGATTTATATCCCTTTTTAACTTAGAATTTTTGGTAAAAGATTTTATAAAGTAAAATATCTTGAATACTATCAAAAGTATTGACTTGAAACTCAAAGTATGTGTCAACCATCAACATTTACACCTGAGGAAACAATCTCTATAACTCTGTTTTGATTTTTGATAGATTTGTGTCCCTTTGTAACTTTGAATTTTTTGTTAAAGATAGAATACTATCGAACGAATTGACTTGAAACTTAAAATGTATGTTTACTGTCACTATCTTCACCAATGTTTTTGATTTTTGACAATATTATGCCCTTTTAAACTTAGAATTTTGTCACAGTTTTTCCAGACTAAAATGGAAATACTCAAAATGGCTTTCTTTTGAAAGTCATAGAATAATATGCAGCATGAAGCGGTCATGCTTTTTAATTCTATACATATCAATTTTGAAAAGTTACAATATTATTCATGATCAAATATTCTTGGTCATGTATTTCTTTGAAATTATCCCCCCCATACTCCCTCCAGTTGGCTTGCAGAATCCAGAGTAAGGCTTTGAATGCAATGTACATTTACAAAGGTCTTTGAACAAGTTTCATATCTTTGACCTTAATTCTTATAGACAATTAGTACACAATACTCCTGTTCTTAGACAAAAACCCCATTTTACCAACAAGCTTTCGAATAGTCGAGCGTGCTGTCATGTGACAGCTCTTGTTTTATTTCTAAAACACCAACTTCAAATACTAATGCGGCATTATCATTAGTTGAACAAATTTAAATGCACAGCAACCAAAAATTGCTTTTATAAAACTGTCACCAAAAATACACCATGTGCAGTAAGATGCTCATAATGTCACTTTAACTTTAATAATCAGTTGATCAATTGACGGCAAGTTACTGTGTCTTCCTTGGTTGAGGTCGAGTTGAGGAAGGTTTCTGAGTTTAGCCATTACTTTCCTCATTACTAACCAGATTTTTATAAAACTTAAAGAAGTATCGGTTATGTCGTTTTATCTTTATTCATTGCATGTTATTCTTAGATTATTTGATCACGTCATAAACATGCGCCATAGGAGGTTTGTAGCAATTAAGATTTTCTATGACCAACAATGTCGGTATTTTATAAATAAGTTAAAAGACCACTTATGATGCCAATGGCAGATAATGAAATAGGATAAGAAGATAAATATCAAGTTTTAGCGATATTTTATTTTTTCATATTTAAGAGTCTATGAAACTGAAAATATCAGCCGGACTTTTTTCGTATTAATCCTGTTCATAGACCTCCGTTATCATCAAGCTGTTTCAAATGATCTAGAGAATAATTTAGCTATTTCTGTACTTGAATATGTCACCATAAAATAAAGGTTTGTAGTAACGATAGGCATTTTACAGTAAAATGGCATTTAACTACATTTCGGATAGGTGATTACTGTAACCTTAATACGTTTATATTCACTATATGTTTGTTTCAGTATGGACGTTACCAAACCGAGTGCACCAGGGTCATCCGATATAACATACTCATCTTCACTAGCACACATTGATAAATTGAAGGAGATATCAGGTTTCTGTTCTCAGTATGTCGAGTATGAATGCACGGTATGTACATATATATTAATACCATAAATATAGTCTCAGCTTTGTCCGTTCGGTATTCCATGCGTTAGGTCTATAACACTAGCCAACAACATAAGTGAATTAACCCCCTTTATTAAAAAAATTGGTCCGCAGCATTACTCGTTAACTTTAAAAATGTTGATACACATTATGAGAGGAGGTCAGAGACAAAAAAGAACATAACTCTCGCTGACCTTATTTTGCAATTACTTTAATGTAATATGCGTGTCTGGAGCATATAATAAAGTGCAGGCATATATTCGTACTGTACACAATGACAGATTAAGAGGACATTGAGAGTGTGTGCAGTGACCAAGAACCATAAGTCTAGCTTACCCAATTTTGATTATCTAATAACTTTACTTTGTCTCCTTTCGAAAAATCTTCATTTATCATTTAAAATTTTACTTGAAGGCAATTTAACTCAAAACCCGTTTCACTGATTTACTTGATATATAGCACAATGAAAGAGGATATTAAAAGGAAGTGCAATGGAATTCATACCTTTATCTGAGCATATGATTGAATAACGTCCCTTTCATGCTCCCATAGGGGGTTTGGGTAATCATATAGTCGCCACTGTGTCTGTTTGTCCGTCCCGCATTCGTTACCGGCTATCTTTCAGCAACTTCAGCTGTGTTTACGTGTAGTACCAAGAGAAGATACGAATTTCGTCTGCGGGTTCAAGTTCGATTTTTTTCATAGAGTTAGGGCAATTTGATAACTGCTGTATTGAATTTTGTCTCCGGACTGTAGGGCATTAAGTCGCCACTTTGTCCGTCCGTCTGTCCGTACATGCCCAGTAGACATTACGGGGTTAGGGTTTGAATACAGCTTAGCATTGTGAGGTTCTTTGAGTTCATTCCGTTATTGTGGGGTTAAAAATGGCATTGTTAAATAGTTGTATTGTTGGGTCGAAAAACATCAAAGAAAGATCAAAGTGATAACCTCACAAAGTCCGTCAGGTAAGTACGTCCGTCTCTCCTGTATTCATTTCCGGTCTATTTCTCAGCAGCTACATGTTAATGTTCATTAACAAGAGAAGAAATTCTTGTCCGATTTATTTCTCAGGACTCGATGACTGATATTGAATGGAATTCATGGGATAAATCATAATAAAAGATCTGTGGTAATTACTTAAATAATTTCCGCACATTGCATATGCACATATAAGTGGGATAAATATACTGCGAAACATTTTTACATAGACCAATTAATATTGTAATGATTTAAAAACGTTGCTCTTGGGTAATAAGTCCAATCCTTACTGTATAATTACATCCCTTTGCACATCCTTTTGCACAAATCAGATGCAATCACAAGACATGCATGTAACATTAAATAAACTGCCGAGATCACAGGGTTTTCGTATAAATGTGGAAAAACTCGTAATTCTATAAATGTAACCTCAACAACTAAAAAAAAATAAAAACAATACAAAACCATTTATTTACCTCTTGTTGCCCTTTATCTTCCGTCGTTTTGGTATGCCAAAGAAATATCTATGACAGTGCACACAACGACGGTCGTAAAAAACTGAGGAAATTACTTTTTATCTCACCGAAAGTGCCAGAGTGAACTATTATTTTAGATATTGAACTGATAGAAAATCTAAAGACTCTGTTTAGTCATTGAAGGTTCAATTAACACAAGCCACAATATCATGAGTATCGGAATGTTATGTTCCCTTCAAAGAAGAGTGGTATATTGGTTTGCAGGACGGTCGGTCGGTCCGTCGGTCCGTCCGTCCGTCGGTCCGTCCGTCTACCAACTGGTTTCCAGATGATAACTCTTGGTTTTAGGATCTTGAAACTGGATGTTGAGAGGTTGGTCATGACCAGCAGATCAATTCTTTTATTTTTGAGGTCAATAGTTAAACGGTTTCCGGACGATAACTCAATAACTCATGGGCTTAGAATCTTGAAATTTTATGTGGAGTTTGTCATGAACCCTCTTGATTTGAAGTCAAGGTCACACTGACCCGGAATAGTAAAACGGTTTCCGGACGATAACTCGGGAATGCTTGGGCCTAGAATCTTGACACTTGATGTGGAGGTTAGTCATGACCAGTAGAGAACCCCTATTAATGAAGAGGTCGAAGGTCAAGGGCATGGCGACCCGGAGTTGTTAAATGGTTGCCAGACAGGTAGTAAAACGGTTTCTAGACAATAACTCGAGAATGGGTCGGCCTAGCATCTTAAAATTTGATGTGGATGTTGTTCATGACCAACAGATGATCCCTATTGATATTGTGATCAAAAAGTCAAAGGTCAAGGTCACTGGGACTTTTTTTAAGCTACATGAATTTTTTAATGGTGTATTGTAAGGCCAACTCTTCTTTTTTTTGTTAGGCGAAAAGTAAATATAGGCCATTTTTTCAGGCCACTATATTTTTGTGTCGCCCTTTCGGAGAAAAGGCGATACATAGGGATCGCTTTGTCCGTCGGTCCGTCCGTCGGTCCGTCCGTCCGTCACACAAACTTAACGTTGGCCATAACTTTGCCATTTCTTAAGATTTCTTCATTAAACTTTACAATTGTATTGCTTATGACAAAAGGGTCATGATGCCGCCAAATTTTGTAGGTCAAGGTCATATTTGACAGAGTTATGCCCCTTTTTGTTCTTAGATTTTGTCACGAAAACTTAACGTTGGCTATAACTTTGCCATTTCTTAACATTTCTTCATCTAACTTTCAAATTGCCTTGCTTATGACATTAGGGTCATGATGCCGCCAAATTTTGTAGGTCAAGGCCATATTTGACAGAATTATGCCCCTTTTTATACTGAGATTTTTGCTATAACTTTACCATTTCTTAAGATTTCTTTATCAAACTTTCAAATTGTATTGCTTATGTCAAAAGGGTTGTGATGCCGCCAAATTTTGTAGGTCAAGGTCACATTTGACAGAGTTACTTCCCTTTTTGTACTTAGATTTTGTCACGAAAACTTAATGATGGCTATAACTTGGCTATTTCTTAAGATTTCTTCACCAAACTTTCAAATTGTATTGCTTATGACATAAACGTCATGATGCCACCAAATTTTGTAGGTCAAGGTCATATTTGACAGAGTTATGCCCCTTTTTGTTCTTAGATTTTGTCACAAAATTATTGGTTATTCTGACAAAGCGTAAGAGGGCGACACAAGTGTTCTACTGAACACCCATCTAGTTTTTATTTATGCCAAATTTAACGGAAGAAGTAAAGTGACATTATGCACATTTTTTAAAAGTAAAATTCCAGCTGAAATAGGTGTGTGTGAAAAGGGTAGAGGAAATAATAACTTTTAACCCAATACAACAAACTTTTCCTGCTACCAGTATGAAATAATGACTTTCCAAATATTACCTTACCTTTTTTGACTGGGAGAGTCAATTTAAGAAATAAACAAATGCATGCAGGAGTAGCTTCCCTTCCACTGCCGATCAACACTAATAACACAAGGGAGATCACTGCCAAGGAAGGAATTATTATTTCATTTGTCCATTTTTTCCATTTCTAAAGCACCAAATTCAAATATTAATGCCGCATTCTCATTAGTTTAACACATTTAAATATACAGCAACCGAAAATTGCATTTATAAAACTGTCACCAAAAATACACTATGTGCAATAAGATGAGCATAATGTCACTTTAAGACAAACAACTTTTTTCTTTTTAAAGCCAAAAGTAAATTAAAATTTCAGGCCTCATGATTTTTATTGAGACAGTTTAACTTTTCTTTTTAGGGTCGTATGAAAAAATACACACACTATTTTTTTTAAACTCGATTTGTCATTACCAGTTGATGACCTCTATTCATTTTCAATTATTAGGTCATATGCGAATTTCTCAGTGACTTTTACTTTAAAAACTGCTCCTTGCATAGTTCGAGCATTGTTATACCTTTGTATATTCCAAAGTTTTGTTTCACGCTCAGAGAAAAGCAAGTACTTTTACCGCAACAGAAATCGTTTGTAATATTTACTGCCTACAAATATTGATGCTTCTGATATATTGCTATCCTTTGTTTTAAAGAACTCTAGGCTACTGAGACATAATGGTGAGATGAAAGGCTCTTTCTCCAGTCCAAGAGGTGAAATGGAATATGGGCCTGGTGGAAATGGAGAAGACAACATGTGTGGCTGCGGTATCGTGGCGAGCTGTGCAGGTTTGAACTGTAGTTGATCTAATACTGTTTCGGGCTTTATCGTATGTTTGACGGGACTGTTGAACCGTCCAAATATGGAGAAAATACAGGACTTTTTGTACGCACGTGCGTCCAATATATTGTACGATCACGTGTTGAAAATAAACGTTCATGAATGGATATATAAAATAGATATAGAATTAATAAAGTTAACTTATGAAAAACAGAATTATTGCCTTATTTAAAAAAAATGTTTGCATAGTTATATCAGATTTGAGATGGCCATTGACGATACCATCTGTATACTTTTAGACTTTTTTAGTACTCCTAAAGTGAAATGTTAAAGGGAATGGCAAGTCAGAAAATATTTTGACTTTAAATTGAAGAACTTTTTAAGAAGAACACACTCACTAAAGAATTTCTAAAAACGGAGTATTTAATGTGAAGCGATGAAGATTGAAATTTCCAAAATGGAAGATCATGGAGGCGGCCATTTTGAATTTGTGATGTCATAATGCTCTTATTTAAATTAAAATTCACGCAGATTAAACTGCTAAGTTTAAGCACCATTTCAAAACAGTATTGAATATTGAGGCCTACATGACGTAGTCAATGTTATCAATTTCAGACGAAAAACTACTATGAGAAAATAAGTATGAAGTTTTGGAAAATTAGCATGTCTAATAGGGTGTCAAATTTGCATTTATTTAATAATAGATTTTTAATAAATCTTCTAATTTTAGCCGATAAACCTCGTGTTTGTTTTAACAAACCTAAGTATATTCTGATTTGTGTTCACCTACAAATTAATTGCTTATTTATCTTCATTTGAAGAGGGCCAAGGATGCAACTGTGCCGTTGCAGATGGTGTGACAAGAAAAGACTTTGGAATTATTACTGATATGGACGACCTCCCGGTCATAACTATCACGCTAAATGAGATTAATGAAACAAGCAAAGGGAGATATCGCTTAGGAGCACTCAGATGTAGCAGGAAAACGTGTGGTTAGTTGGGTGTTATTTAAAATAAAGAGAGCAACCTTCTTTCAGTTAAAAGTTTATAGTTAAAACATATTTTATGTTCATAAAAAAGTACAAATTTACAAGGTTTCTAAAAGGGTTTGGTAACAAGTTCTACCAACATTATACATTGGCCCTTCCCAAACACGGTGTATTTACATACTATTGGTGACATATAAATTAACAGTTTAGCAATAGACGTATTAATCATTTTGATCTTTGAATTTGGTATTTTATGAGTCTCAGAGTAAATTAAAGTTAATTTCGAAAAATAAAAATTTTTAGTTGTAACAAAAGCATTTTATTAATTATTATAAAATAATATGAAATAGTATGAATATGATTAAATAGAAAACAGATAAAATAGAGAGAGAAAATGAGTTCTTGTCCCTAAAAAAAAAAACCACAATAATTTCATGTAAGTTGTGTGGCACTACAAATGTTGCGACATATTTATATATACAAAAAAAATCACATTTATTTGTGCAAAGTTTTATTGAACTGTATTTTGCCGTTAGAGAGATTTTTTGACGTGGTCCATGACAAACAGATAACATATATTATTAGAAAGTGTTTCTCTTCGTTTATCTAATGTTAAGAATACCGTGATATGTGCTGACTCGTATTTTCTACTTCCGTTTTTACTGCAGTTAATTCTTCGGTAAACACAAAAGCACTGACAAAAAATGGATGTAAACATGTATATTACTTTCATTCAGGGATCGAAAAAAATATAAAATATGATAGTATTCAGTATACAATGAAGATAACAATACTCCACCAATAAATTACTATAACCAACATTATCATAATATGCATGATAGTCCATATTGGTATAGTGTACACAATAAAAAAAACAAAGAGCAAATTGTATGAATTAGGCATGAATTTAGCATTTATATTTTTTTCAAAGAAATACTCTTAACGTAGTTGCGGTTTACCGTGCAGATTAAAAAAAATCAAGGATACAAATTCAGTGCAACTGAACAACACTCATACGGAAATGGCTTATCATAGGTCTTATACCTGAATGGGGCGTATTGATTTTCTTACACATCATATATAAGGGACTTAAGAGTTGTTTGTTTTCTGACACTAATAGTGCTGAATTAATTTGTTTTTCAAACGTTAAGTAAGAACCAGAAGCAAGTAACATGAAAAGGTTTGTCAATTTTTTATCATACCCCCTCCCCGAACACAATGTCTAATAATCATATCATCAAATATTACATAAATTTAATATACTGTGTCAGTTGGGTGTATAAAAAAGGGGGGTATTCATCACCTTCAGTGATAGTTCTAGTTCTGTTTGGCACAAGTTATCAACTTTCTAGACTCTAACAATAGAACATTTATAAAAATTAGGACCTTAATGGGATTGGGTACGTTTCTTAAATATTTTATACAGAAACTTTTTGTCTGAAACTAGTTGTTCTGATTTAATTCAAATAACAACCGTTTTTCTTCACTTGGCGGGGGGATATAGATTCATTGAATTTGTATCGTCAGTATTTAATGTCGGATGACCGTAAAAGAAACGGTAAAAGTAACGCTTTGTTATCCATAACCGGTGAAGAATGAATGCAAACTTGCGATTCAGCAAAATATTTATATTTTATTGACAATAGCGCATGATAAGCCTTGTGATAATATTAGATACTGATTACTAGCTGGTTTTTTTATCAGGAATTCTAGCGACATGCCAGAACTACGCAGAGAAGGGATACACGGACAGTTACGCCTACATGATTGATCCTGACGGGACGGAAACCGGTAAGTCAAACTTTATATTTGACTTTTGAATAAATGAGAGCAGTTGTTCATTGATACACAGTCTTGTTATGCTCTAGCTCAGCGCACATAAGCTATTACTTTCATTTAACATGCATAATGAGCGTTGTTGCAAAAAAGGCTAAACGAATCGTCATTTCGTTTATAATAAATGTATGCAACATTAACTAGAAGAAAAAAACAGTTTTATTGACAGAGGATGTATCAGAAGCCATCGTTATATTGTATGAACTATTTTCAATCAGCTGTACAAGTATTATTAGGATTAGCTAATGTGATTACTCGTCATCCGGGTTCCGTCCTTTGTTGTACTCAACATCTCCACAAAGCTATCTGACGGGTTATCCTATAAATTTTCATTAAATCGTTCTCAACCAAAGACATTAATTCAATGCAGAACCCTTAGAATATTTTATTGCTCATATCCAAAACGTAAGACCTAGTACATTGATAGTTCGGTATGTGTGCAAATCATGCCTTTATACCACATGCTCTGTGGTTATATTTTTGAATGCGTTAATAATAGAAGAAACATAAAAAATCTTATCCTCTGGATCCATTGCTTGTATTTTAAAATTATGTAACGGAAAACTCCTTATTAAAATGTTAAAGTGGAATTATGCACATTTTTTTCAAGTGAAGATCCAGTTGAAATAGGTGTGTGTAAAAAGGGTAGAGGAATAGTTTTTAACCCAATACACCAAACTCTTCCTGCTACCAGTGCGAAATAAAAACTTTCCAAATATTACTTTTCCTATTTTGACTGAGAGAGTCAATTTAAAAAATAAACTGCATGCAGGAGTTTTTTCGCTTCCACTGTGAAAATCTCCACAAACAATAACAAAACACAAGGGATATCACTGTGAAGAAAGGAACTATCATTATTTTATTACCCCTTTTTTAATTTAAAAAGAACCAACTTCAAATACTAATGCGGCATTATGATAAGTTTAACACATTTAAATGCACAGCAACCGAAAATTGCTTTTATAAAACTGTCACCTAAAATACACTATGTGCAGTAAGTTGCGCATAAAGTGACTTAAATTAATGAAATTAGCGAACATGTTAATGTTAATAAGCGAAAATGTAAGTAGGTAGTCCGCGCTACCTTTTAACTGATATGAATCATGCTGTGTCCGTCGTCGACATTGTTTGTTTTGTTTCTTGTTTTAAACAACATCATCACCAAAAACCACTCTGCCAAATTAAACCAAACCTCAGAGGAATTTCCTTGGGTGGTCCTGTATCAAATATATTTAAAGAGTTCCATTCAACACAGAACGTAATGGCAACAAAAAAAAAGATAACCCTCTAAAAATCTTCTTTTCAAAACCGCAAGGTACACGCTTTAGATATTTGGCATGTAGCTTTGTCTAGTGGCTCTCTTCCAATCTGATTCAAGTCATGACCCCGCCGTGTGGATGCCTGAATTTTACATGGGTATAGGAAAATTTTCTTTTCTTAAGCCACATATAGTTGGCATGTATCATTGTCACGTCACCTCTACCAAAATCTTTCGAAATAATAACCCTGCGCGGGGTCACTTGTCAAATAGATTTATAAACTTTTAAAACATATATTGTCTGAAATCGCATGGCCTTTAGCATGTAGCAATATCTGACGGTTATTTTCGAAGATTGTTCACATTAATTTCCGGTGAATCAAAATTGAGCACGCCCATGAAATTACAAGGTGTATTGTGTTCAATAACGCAAGAACAATAATTGGACATAATTTATGGTCCTCAGATGATGGTAATAAGTAGGTGACCTCTATTGATATTAAGGTCACATGGACAAACCCGGAATCACTTGGCCTGCTGACCTACGGACCAACTTTCTTGTCTTTTTAAGCTACGGTGATGAAATTCGAAATACATGTATACAGATAGATTTGCATGCAGATGTCAACTTCGACATTGGCTTCCTTTGACCATGCCCTACTGACTTAATTTCTGTTAGTTACATCAAGCTACATCAACGGAATTTGGAGAATGTAAACAATTTGGTACACGAGGTCGCACGGGGACGGAAATGCTCGAGTTATCCGGGTTCTCGAGTTATCCGAACCATGTAATGTTTACAAGTTTTTCTGCATAGGCAAAAGATAGCTATGAAACAGCTTTGAAACAAAGAAAAGGCACATTTCTTTCAGTCATGACCCTTTTAACTTCCATGATGGCATTGTGTTTAAACTCAATGGTCTTGTCTCCAACTTGCATTTAGTTCCTGTTTTGGGTTTTCTGCTTGTCCGATCCTGATACTGTATCCCCCGAGATCGGGTTCTTCGCTAGATATTTATTTCTATAATATTTTCATGTTTATTTCTATAATTCTAGAAAAGAATATGCAGTTTGGGATTTTCTCCCAAGCTTTATCATCAAAAGTCTACTCAGACTCAAAATTTTCATCAATCATTAAGTTCTCGTAATCAAAAACTCGGTCAAACATAATTCTATTCTTCTTATTCATAAAAAGTAACAAGTGGCTGTAATTACACATGATTTAAGACGATTTAAATGTGCGGATAACATTTTATACATTTTAGCCACTGGACGGCAGATTAATCGATAATTAGAGAACAATCAATTAACAATCAAAGTTTTCCTATGACGTGTCAAAATAATGATGCACCATCGGAGGTGGGGGAAAAATCTGATAATCAGTGACCTCGAGGGGGTTGCCGCAGGTAATTTAGTAAGAAATCTACCTGGCGGGACCACAGGTGTTTCCTCGAGTTATCCGGGGTTCTCGAGTTATCGATGCTCGAGTTATCCATAGTATTTTCTGGTTAAACAAATAGGCAAAATTGCCGTGACCGACAGGAGTCCTCGAGTTATCCGGGGTTCTCGAGTTATCGATGCTCGAGTTAACGAAGTTTTACTGTATTAAAATTGCAACTTCGGCATTGGTTGTCCTTGACCTACTTTCTTGTTTTTGAAGCTTTAGTAATGACATTTGAACTACATGTGTAGTTTTGTATGCAGATTTCAACTTTGACCTTGGCTGACATTGACCTGTTTTTGAAGCTACATCGAACTTCGGATCATGTAAAGTTTTGCATGTAGATTTCAACTTTTTGACATTGACGTTGGTATATTGATCTGTTTAGGAAGCTATAGTAACGATATGAATCATATGTACAATTTTCAGCTCAGATTTCAACTTTGCCCTTACCTGACCTTGAACTTGACTGTTGCTCTATTTTTTGTTTCTTAAGCTAGAGATATTCCTTTCCGACTACTGTATAAGTACTAGTTTTGGTGGGGGTTTTATTTTGGCGATATTGGCGGTCACCACTGGTTGCGGCAATTATAAACACCGCCATTATAAAGCACCGCAGTTATAATACAACGCCAATATAAAAGCAAAGGGAGGCATCTCCTATTCGTTTTCAAAGGGAGTTAATTGCGGTATAATATGCATGTAATAAAATTTTAATTGAAGTTTAGTGAACAATTATACTAAATCAAGAGATATACTAGCCTATACACATTTTCAATGTATAGGGTCAATAACAGCGGTTGCTTTATGTTAAATTTTCCCCTTTTTAACCACTAAGCCATAGTGTCCGACATGTCCGGAAAATACAGTGCGATTAAGTGACAGTCAGGTTTTAATAGGGACAACTGAGATACAAATCAATAACTACTAGTATTTCAATGGACTACACTGAGTTCGCTCACTGGTAAGCCAATTACTTACTAGAAATAGCAAAGTTATCTTTTGCCATGGAATTTACTGAACACGAGTGATATGTAATGGTAACATAGTCAATAACACAAACGACTACTCTTTTCTATTCCTTTATTGCATTGTTATCACAAGTTGTAATAAGCCGGACATACTGTGGTTCACAGTCTTATGTTTGGGTAATGCAAGAGTAGCTTCGATGGATAAAGTGTCTGATTTTGGCGGTCAGAATTTTAATATCAAAATTTTGTTTTGCGGTTGATGTGGTTTGCGCCAATTTAAGACACCGCCAGTTCAAATCACTTCTAAAACGCCAATACTTGGCACCGCAGATTTGAAGCGCCATACAGTATTTATGCAGTTTTCGAACGAAATTCCAAAATTCTTGTGACTGAATTTTGTTATGAACTGTTGACCTACTTTCTTGTTTTAAAGTACAATGATACTTAAGTGAGCGATATACGGCTATCATGGCCCTCTTGTTTGTATAATTGCAAAAGAAACAATAAAAGATCTACTCATATGTTAACGTTGATCAGAATTTGAAACAATAAATTATTGTACAAAAAAGGAAGCCTTAAGCATAGATTGGTCAGGTAATTTGATTAAAAAAAGAAACATGGCTGCAAGGGAATATTGTTGTGAAAAGAAACCAACACTACAGAGAGGCTCTACTGATCTAATCTACTTCCATATTGTATATATTTCAGATAGCGAACCCCCCTTTCCAGTTTTCTGCGATATGAAGAAAAATCCACACTACGGTGTCACACGTGTTTGTCCTACAATCCAACAAAAAGTACTTCCTTGATACGTTAGACATATAAAGTTTTAGACAGAATAGGCTAAGTATACATTTGTCTACTCGCTGGCTATTAAATGTTTTCGCTTTAATTTCCGTCATACTCTTAAGCGGTCGATATATTTTCATAATAAAGGTATATCTTTATCTCTCATTTGTATATACGTTTATATGTTTAATTGTCTGATATTCTAGATTTCAGTGTCAATAAAAGCTAACTTTCAATACGTTATGGCGAATAGCGAGCAACTGATTGCTTTAATCACAAGATCCACTATGTGCGCTCAGGCTGTGAAATATACTTGCAGAAATGCACCATTACATGGTAAGAAGCATACACTTTATTTGTTAGAACGTGCGGTCAAATTATTGTAAAAGACTATCCAGTTAATAAAGAACATCTTGTGGGAAGAAATAATGTCAGGAAGAAATCAGTGCATCATAATCGAATCAGTTTTAAATAAAGACCACCTATGAATAAATACATTACATGCAGCCCCAGGCACACGGTCATTGCTCATGGATGGTTTGACTGTATATTCTGGTGACATCACGATCAAGTTAACTCAGTGATTATTTTGATGCAAAGTTGGTATCTTTACAATAATTCTACATTATCCATTTTAAAACTTGACAATAGCGGTTATGAATTCCAGATAAGTACAGTATTAGTTATTCAATGTTGTACGAGTATAAATTACTCATTGCTGTACGAGTATAAATTACTTATTGTTGTACGAGTATAAATTACTCATTGCTGTACAAGTATCAATTACTCATTGCTGTGCGAGTATCAATTACTCATTGTTGTACGAGTATAAATTACTCATTGCTGTACAAGTATAAATTACTCATTGCTGTACGAGTATAAATTACTCATTGCTGTACGAGTATAAATTACTCATTGTTGTACGAGTATAAATTACTCATTGTTGTACGAGTATAAAATACTCATTGTTGTACAAGTATAAATTACTCATTGTTGTACGAGTATAAATTACTCATTGTTGTCCGTGTATAAATTACTCATTGTTGTACGAGTATAAATTACTCATTGCTGTACAAGTATCAATTACTCATTGCTGTGCGAGTATCAATTACTCATTGTTGAAACGAGTATAAATTACTTATTGCTGTACGAGTATAAATTGCTCATTGTTGTACGAGTATAAATTACTCATTGCTGTACAAGTATAAATTACTCATTGCTGTACGAGTATAAATTATTCATTGCTGTGCGAGGATAAATTATGGATTGCTGTACAAGTATAAATTACTCATTGCTGTACGAGTATAAATTACGCATTGTTGTACGAGTATAAATTACTCATTGTTGCACGAATATAAATTACTCATTGCTGTACAAGTATAAAATACTCATTGCTGTACGAGGATAAATTACTCATTGCTGTGCGAGTATCAATTACTCAATGTTGAAACGAGTATAAATTACTCATTGTTGTACGAGTATAAATTAGTCATTGTTGTACGAGTATAAATTACTCATTGCTGTACAAGTATAAATTACTCATTGCTGTACGAGTATAAATTACTCATTGTTGTACAAGTATAAATTACTCATTGCTCTACGAGTATAAATTACTCATTGCTGTACGAGTATAAATTACTCATTGTTGTACGAGTATAAATTACTCATTGTTGTACGAGTATAAATTACTCATTGTTGTACGAGTATAAATTACGCATTGTTGTATAAGTATAAATTACTCATTGCTGTACGACTATAAATTATAGATATTCATCCATAAATACATGTAAAGTGTGTTTACAGGTGTTTCATTCCGAACATAAAAATGTCTTACTTTCAACTGCCAGCTGTAAAACCTGGTAGGACAAGGTGAAAACATTGACCAAATACCACATAAAATGACGAAACTACATCCTGTTTGTACTTCTTCCGAAATTGTACCTGTCACGAGTGTGTATTTATGTTTTCTAGTTAATGGCAACTCCAAGTTAGAATGGACAAAACCAAACGGCAGACCAAGGAACAGTCTGAATGGTGATGAAGACACAGTATCAACATGCCTTTGTGGACGAAATAACTCATGTGCCGGTGGTGGTGTTTGTAACTGTGATATTGGGGATGAAACAGAGAGGTATAAAAATACATGCTAGGTCAAATGTAGCAGATATAGAACTATTTAATAGGGTGAGACAACTATCTCTTACTATGTCGATTTTTTTAACGTAAATGGTTGATTCTTCACAAGGATAAAATATTTACTTTAATGACGATGTCATCACATAAGCCTTATAGAAGCAAAGCCTGCAATTAGAACGCCCTGTGAATCGATGGCAGTGTACAGAGTTACAAGACAAAGCTCGGCGTCGTTGGTACGTTTATCTCTGTTACAGTCAAAAAATAAATATTTATACATCCAGTACATTTGTACAATTATACAATTTGTATATTAATAAGACTACGTTAAATGTAACTTGTCACTACTTTATGTGCTAGAATATAGGCCTACTAAAAGTTTCATGCTTAAGGTCGCCTTAATTACTAATTAATTAATAAGTTGTTCATCGAACAGCATTGGAGCGAACATGCCATACAAACCCTAAAAAATGATATTATTTGTTATGTGGAATAAGCTTCGAGCGAAAAATAATAACTTTTGCTTCAGTATGTTTTAAATATTTTGATATTATACTAAAATAGCAGAAAAGAGCCTTTTAGCTTCTAAAACAAAATACAACTTGAATCAGGCGAGTTAAAGTAATTAGTTCAAAGAAGTCAATTGGATTTAAGTTTTATTATTTGTTGGGTTAAATGAAAATAGAAGTGAGCGAGTCCGATGAACAACTTATTAAATTGATGTGGCATAATTGTTTGATACATTATTCCATCATTTCAAATGCATAAACTCTGTTAACTGCATTTGAAACCCAATTCTGGGTGACACAGTTTTATGGAAAATACTTCATGCATATACATTTATTACCCTTCAAAGAAATTACTAGCCATTTAATTGGTCAGTGACCCGAAAATAGGTATTGATGGTGTTCGTGAACTGTGTATTAGTACGTATTGATTTGTGACGTCACGTAGTGACATAGAGGTATCATATGGGTATTCGAAGGACTTCGAACGTTCAGCCGTTGAATTAAATAAGTGAAACGAAGAAACGGGTGATAAAATTGTCATTTATTTTTACGTGGTAGACTTGTATGGGGATAAATTACCCGCTCGCTTTGATATGATATCGCACTCGCTTAGCGGATCGGTTAATAATAATCTACGTTGGTACTATATCCCCATGTCAAAAAAACAAAGTTATATACTATTACCCTCTCCTAAAAATTTCGGTCTTCTGGTTGGTCAACGATCAGTAAATGGATATTGATATTAACGTGTGAACCGGTAATATACACTTGACATATCCAGTTATTGTATTCCACGCTAAACGTAATTAAAAATAATCCGACTCTTTCAAAATTTAATAAAGAGCAGGATAATAAAATTCTTATTAGCTTTTTACTAGGTATAATTTAATTTAAATGTAATAAATAAATAAAATACGGGAATATATTACCCGCCTCGAAATAATGTCACCATCGCCTGATGGGTCAAGTAGGCCAAATATTAATCTAAGCGGGTATCCACAAAATTCAAATAACATAGAAGATTGATAATGTGCAGAACTACATGAAGGTAGTTATGATCCCCCGTACAGAATATCAACTGCCATAACAGCCTTATTCAATCTCTTATTCAGTTTCTTTTTCTTTTTTACAATGTAGTTAAAATTTACTAAGTTAAACGCTGTTCAATATTTAGCCGTTCGTTACATCATGTTATTTTGGCCTATCTTATTTCTATGTCTTTAGAGAAGACGAATGGATCATGTTCTGGAACAATAATTATCTGAAAGATCTTATCATAGAACAGTTGGAAAGTGGTAGCCAAGCATCTGTTGAACTCGGTTGTTTAGAATGCAAAGGTAGGTAAACTGTGTCAACAAGATTCAACAGACTTACAGTCATTAAAAGAAAGCAACATCCATATTATTTTGGTGCTTTATAAATTCATTAGTCATTGTTGATCCAACCTTCATCATTCATGGCTTTTGTGAGATTTCTTATAAGTTACTGGTTCTTATGATTAAGTTCAGTTTTGATTTTATATCATTTTTTAAAATTACGAGTCGAGTGGAATTATGATTTTTGTTTTATTTATAATAATTTATTTAATACCGATTGCAATATATATTAATCGCTCTCGAGACTCACTCCAGATTGAATCAACCTCGAAGAGAGAGTCAATGTCGAATTATGTGTGTCTTGCCTAAGGACACTACCACTACTGAGGCACTGGTATGGATCGAACCGGTGACCCTCCTATCCCGTGACGAACCAGCTACTATTGCACCAAGATGGCTCCACTTTTTCGACTGTGAAAAAACTTTAGTCATCGCCTTTTTCTGTTCTTGTAGCGGTATAGTTATCGGACTGTTCAATTCAAGGCTACGTGTTTACTGAAGAACTAATGTTTGCATTTTATTTATACTTTAGAGACAGAACATTTAACTTGGGGTACACTGGTCCTGTAACACTCTCGCTTTTATAATATGTACTAATACTTATGAAATTGCTTGTTTTATTAACACCACCCATTTCATGACAAGAAAACGGTTGACTGATCCAGGATTAGTTTTGAGCTATCACATAAATTGGAACCAGAGGTTGATTAAAGCCAAGAAGACACACACATGAAATGTTTATCGTTGTTTCGAATAAACTTGTCTGGTCAATTAAAACATATGTATAAAAGAAAGTGTTTTGGTCATGTTTTTAAATATTGATTGAACAGCTTGTGATGTTCTTTACTGTAATTCAATTGCATTCCCATTAACTAAGAAACTTCCTGTTTTTTTATTCGACATTAGCTGATCATATATTCGCTTCTTGGAACAGGCCAAAAGTTGTTGTTTTTTATTGTGAAATGGTACTGTAATAAAACTGAAAATTGTCATATTTCGTCTTCTATGCCATTTTCGAGTTACTTTGAAAAACAGTCGGTCAGTCAATTTAACCTCTACCAATTTCTTTAACATCACGTTACATTACTTTTTCTAGAGCTCTTGCCAAATTGTGCTCAGCTAAGGGACCACAAGACCTGGAAACGTTTAACTTATGACTTCCCCATGGAAGACGGCAAATATGTGATTGATGCAGACCAATATGGCAGTGCTGAACCGTTTTCTGTGAAGTGTAAAGTGTCCCTGACCATATTGCCAGCTTCCATTGGTAAGTTCTTTAAATTTCGACAAGGATATATAATTTTATTTGATTGATATTTTTACTCCATCATTAACCGAGAGGCATTGAATTTGTACATTGTAGTTCGGTTTATAATATCTGTTCCACAGAACAATACAAAATATATATTGTTTATCATAAAAAGTGAGAAGCAACATGGGAAAATATGTGTCTTGCCTAATGACAAAACCATCTTGGCACTGTATGGGATCGAACGCGGAACCTGAGGCGATCGCGATACCATTGCGCCATTGCTGATAAACAATGTTAACCAGTAGTCAGTAGTTCACAGTATTTTAAAGTATTGTCTGATATTAACGTCGTGATCAGGCACTGTGTTACTAATGGTACAGCTTTTCTCAGCTAAGATATATTTTATTAATGCATTTTTCTATTACGTTCAGTTAAGGAAAATGTGCAATTGGCATGCTGCAGGCTGGTTTAAAGTACAAGTTACTAATGTTTAGGGCAACCGTGGTTGGAAGGCGGTGACTTCGGGTTGAACATTCATGAATATGTGCCTTTGTTCAGTGCTTTATGTTGTGTTGACATTATGTATATGTTGCCATTTGCTTTTACACTTCTCAAAAGCGATGTCTTAACTAGTTGAAATACAACCCGCAGTCTGAACCTTGTCTAACGTTTCTCAGTTTTTGAGAAGTCAGGCTTTCGCATTTAAGTCTGGCTATGTTTGATAATGATACGGTCACACTTTACATGCTTTTGTTACCTATACATCCAAAACAATCCGAAGTTTTCATGGAAACACATACATCACGCCTAGTTAAGAGTTAGACTACTACAACATATTTACAATTGAAACAAAATTAGATTTATTTATTATTTAAGACCCATCTACTCCTTCAACTGGAAAACCCGACCACGGCGTGAGTCGTTGCTACTCGGTAAATTATGTTTCTGCAGATAACACGCCTGTAACCAACGAGCAAGTTATGGTAAGTTTAGTTGTTTGGTATGTAGAAGCAATATGTATTAAAGACACAGTTAATATCCTATATGCTTGCTATAATCAAACCAAACAACGCTTTGGAAGAGGCAGTATCCAACAAATACTGCTGCGTCCATATTTTATGTCTCCTTGTAATTTTAGCTTAGTATTATAGGTTTCTCCAATTAGGAGGACGGCTTTTTATGCGTTTCATTGATGAGGGTAGGCTATACATCGCTTTCAGTGGTACCTCGCATTCATCAATTAGTCTAGAATTAATTTTGTTTACGTCATATGCTATAGGGCTATATCCAAAACAATGACATTCAATGCAAAAAAGAAATCATATAAATGTCGTTATTTCTAGTTACAGACTACAAATAGACTCATCAATGTGTACAGTTTTAAATGATAAATGTTTCACGCTGTCGGTTAAATATATGAAAGATTACGTATTTTATGACTCGGTTTTTCTTGCATACCCCCGGGGACAGTACTGGCGGATCCCAGCACGATGATGGAAAATTCCCTAGGGAAAGTACATCGTGAGCTTAATTGACATCATCCGAACTACTTTCGTGTATTCAACTTGTACCTGTAACACTTTATTTCCGAGATACGTTTCATATGGTTATATATGTATAACGTAGTCATATTTTTCATACATGTAAACTATGTGACGTAATAACAGCAAAGTTACGACAATTGATGGTAATGAATAGCCATTTAGTTTTGAAGCGAGAGTTGATAGCGAAAAGAAATGATGCTTTTTATGGTGTCACACCAAAGAGCATCACATTTCTGGAATACATGTATATCGCGATAGAATCTATTCACACCTGCATTCATACGTATTTCAAAACAAACAATGGCGGTAAATGATATCACGTTTCTGTTGATTAGTGACGTCACTGTGTAAATAAAAACAGTAAATTAACTCAATATGGATGGTTAAGTTGCATTTATCAACTAAACTGAACGTGTGTCAGGAGAATTTCTGTTTAGTATTTAATTAATATTTCTTTGTTTCACCACGTAAGTTTTGGATGTTGTCAAGCACTATAATTTTATTTAGCGCTAGAATGAACAGTGGTTTATTCACGTGTGAACCTTCCAAATTTTCTACGCAAAGCCATGTAGTGAATTATATTTAATCAACATAAAGTTTTGATTTACCGCAACATAGTATTAAGCGGGTTTCTTTCCGTAGAAACCGCAATGAAACAAAATAAGGTTAGGCAAGAAAAAGGATCTCGCATGTCCTACTGTGGATGTATGGATTGTCCCGTCCCACGAGAAAGCGATGTGAAAGTCGGTACCGAGGTCCCGCATTCCCTCTGGTCAGAACAACCCAGTCCTCCAAAGCAGGCTATGTAAGATCCTCATAGTATAACATGAAAATGGATTCGTTGTGATAAAAACTAAATATGAATTTCATTTCCATAAGCATTTAAAAAAAATAATATTATTGTCATTTTTTCTAAACTATTGGTCTTGTTGTTATTATATTTTGAAGAGAAATATAAAATCTCTGTTAAACGTTCTTACTTTAAACTTGTTATTTCTATAAAGGCAATGGTTGGATCGAGCACATATTGCGCCCAGGAAATAAGCCAAAGCTGTAAGAACGCACCACTCACCGGCCACAGTAACTTCTCCAACTGCGATGGCGTCCATCAATTAGGTAATATCGAATATTCTCTTGTTATAATTATTCTCTTGTCTAAAATATACCACCCACGTCGTTCCATCATAGTCATTAACACGAGCCATGTTAGACAAGGACACCCCCCTGCCAAATGCTCTTTCTATGACCAAGAAGTTTGAGGTTAGAGGAATTGATAAGGAATAGTTTATAATTCAATAAAATGTAAGTTTTGGCTGGGGATAATTAGGCAAGGTAGAGTTATGGTTCTTAGGAATGTACTTCCCATCATTGTGTTTTATCACTGTAATATGATGTTTCAAGTTCTTCCCTTCTGGAAGTACTTTTGAAGTTACGATACTGACAGCATTATGCTCTGTACAAGATAAATCAATATAGGTAGACAATTTAAAATCCAACAAAAAGTTATTTTCATTGGCCCTGCACTTCCCATGTGTTTCTTCTCCCATCAGTTGCAATTTGAAGGAATTTCCTTTGTACTTTTTGATAAATGATCAAGACAAGGGGAATAATTTAAAAAATAGGTACTGTACAATTTAGATTCCTCGGTTCTTTGTGCTGTATAACTGTATAAAGTTTCAAGTAATACCCTTCAGTACTTTTGGAATTATGTTGCGGACAAGATAAATCAAGAAAATATAACAAAAGGGGATAATTAGAAGTTTGCAAAACATAGTTATGATTCTTGGGCGCTTCTCTTAACTTCATTGTACTCTATCACTGTTTCAAGTTTCAAATAATTCTCTTCAGTACTTTTGGATTTACACTCCGGACAAGAAAATTCAAAAAAATATAACAAAGGAGAATAATTTAAAAAATCAGTTAAGGTAGGGTTATGGTTCTTAAGCACTGTACTTCCTCTCAATGTCCTCTGTCTGTATGTAAAGTTTAAATAGATTCCCATGAATACTTTTGGAGTTATGCTCCGGACAAAAGTGCTATATCCTTTGGACACCGGCATATTTTGTTACACACTCGACAGACATGCATGCGTTTTTGTAAACACTGTACATCACGTTTTGGCTACTTTCGGTTTACTGCGCGTGTTGTATACGTCAGCAAATAGATTGAGCTGTAACATGAAAGTAAAATTTCCATTGGCCCACCTACAGAGGTCACGCGCAGGGGTCACCCTGCCTGCTAACCTGCGCATGGACTTCTTTTTTTTTTTTTAACGGGAGGTCAATTTCAAGCGTTCTCATAAGATGTCAATATACCTAGGTTTGAGTACGACATGTCTGCTTTATGTCTGTGAAAAATATTTGCACGCGCTCAAAACACTATCCCACAGGGGCCTGTACGCGAACGTTGGTAAAATGAAAATTTTCAAAGCTGGTAAAATTGTGTCCAAGGTCATTTTCAAGGTCGTCTAAAAGTGTCAGCATTTGCCTCGGACGTCTGAGTTTTCAACAGTCAGGAGCTGTCGGCATAGCCTTTAAATTCATACAGACAAAACGTGTTCCATACGGTCACTGTCACTTCTATGGAAGGCCAAACCTGTCTTAACCCGCGTATACGTTTTATTACGTTACAGGTGTTCAAAGGATATCCCCTCTGCCAAGGCGGGGATAACAATCTCTGGGCGATATTGACCGTTATTTGTCAAAAAAACACCACTCCGAACTGAAAGTATAGCTGTTAATACACCGCAGTATGTTTTTGCAAAAATAAGAAACCCTTTTTGTGAAGAAGAAACAAACAAATTATTTAATATGAAAAAAAATGTATACGTCATTGTTTTAGGCTATATAGAGCACTATTCTATCATTATTTTATTTGTGAATTTATTATCTATTTAAGCATAACTGAAGTGCTAAATGGGCTTTAAGCACACTACAACCATGCTGATTGAAGGCAACATATTATCATGTTGTTGCAAATGTATGTCTGTTATTATTAAACAAAGCCAGTTTCTGGTATATGGGTCGAAACACAATGACATCCCTCCCAAATGATGAATAAACGAAGCAAGTACTGTGTGAAGAAAGGGATAAAGAACTTTGAATGGCTGATAAATACTTTGATCTTGAAAATAACTGTTCCAACTATAGAGTCAAAAAATGGTATTTTTGGAGTGGCTTTCATGACCAAATGGTCCTGTATACATAGGTTGCAATATTGTAAAAGAACATTTGACTGACAGAGTTTGCGTTAAACTTTAAATTCATGGACAATAGCTGCCGAGTGCGAGTAACAGCCTAGTCAGTTGAACTGTGTATCTGCGTATCTGCGTTCAATTTCAAGCATAAGATATGGACAGCTCAATGTTCTTTTTGAATAGTTGTAACTAAGTATGCAATGATCCTGACAGACATTGAAATTCCAATTATAACCCTACCTGAATCTGCAAAAAAGATCCCAAACACATGACATTCCCTTATAGAGATTCAGCTAGAAAGGAAATGAAGTTCAATCGGAAATATTGTAAACGTATAATAAATGATCAACAATCATGCCAAAACAGAAATTTGCGATATGAAATAAATTATCGGCTTTGCACAGCCGGGTACTGATTAACTATTCATATTCGGGAAAAGTGATTCCTCGGCTTTCGTCCCTGGGATTCATTCATCTTAAATTTTCAAATGTAAAAATTCAAAGAATAATTTTAAATGAACGTAAACGACTGCCTACTATTAGCCTTGATTACTTGAATTTATAATATGTTGTTAATAGCTTTTTGTTTCGTTTGGAATAAATTTAAACTCACATATAAGTCTACGGTATAGACCAAGTTTCCGCCTTTTACCGAATGACGGAATGAACGCGATTTAATAATCCGATTGGTTAACTGGCCAGTATGACGTCACGGCGATTCCGACAATACAATTAATATGTCCCTTGTCGTTGTGAAGTGGTAAAGTGTCCGTTTAGCAAACTAACGATTCATTGTCTGAATCTTGTATGAAACCAATATTTTTTTCTAACGAACGGTACTATAACATCTACTTATACAGGAGTACTCGTGACGATACATTTCTGAGCATTAATGAGAGGTCGGGGACATTATTATGAGATATGTAAAAAAACCCAGAAAATTTAAGTGAATGGCCAATGTATGTTAAAGTGATACGACCACCGTTGGATATACTCCTACAGTTCAAGAAAAAGTTCTATGAAAGAGGCATACTTGTGTAATATGTAAACGATACCTTGCTTACCAGCTAGCTTTTGTGAGTATTTGTGGCGAAAATAAGGCTGTCAGATAAGCAAGTACATGTTCGGAATTTTAGTATTTCTCAGGACAAATGACTTTTCACGTTTACGAACACAGTGCAATAGATACTCAAGATCTGTTTTAAATCTACACTTTCTCTTTTTTAATTGTCCTCTATATTCGCAGGTACCTAGTTCTAAACAAGCGGTAACACACACTGTTAAAAACTATAGATTAACAACGTTTTTGGAGGTCTGCCTTATCTCCTCTCTCCGCCCTGTCCGTCCGCCAGAGTCATCGGCTATCCGTTCTTACATACTCTTCGCCGAAAATTACTGAATATTCTTTTTTCTTCTGTGATTTTCACTTTTCACCTGCTTTACACATGCATTTCAATGATTACTTTCTCGTTTGTCCCTTTGTCCGCTTATTGTCATGGGATGGATTTTTACCATGGTACTCTATGGTACCCTTTCACAATTTACTTAGCTGTTACTTGAAAATATTATTATTGAGCTACTATGTCACTGTTTACTCCATTTACCAGCGTTCCTTCTTTAGAACTTTGTCACAAGTTACCAGAAACGTACTCGATACGAATGAAGAAACTTTGAAATTTTGGCAAGGCAGAATTAGTCGAAAAATTATGAGAAATGGCATGAAGTGGAGAGTGCAGCTTCCTTTCGCTCTTGCGTCAAGTGCACTAATCACTGAGCCATAGATGACTCACTATATTTACAGCTTACCCTGATATTATATATCCTGCAGTTGTTAACCAAGAACATCTCGATGTAACAGCTAAAATTTAATGCAAGTTCACGCTAAACTTTTTATCCGGAAACGAAAGCATATGTGTGATGGAAAGCAAAAACCCTGTCTATTGAGATAAGGACGTATAAGTACGTGAATATCTATTGCGCGCCACCGACGTCCAGTTATCAGTTCACGTTACCCATCTTAGCCTATTTCATTACAATTATGGCAAGGTTTTTCTATGCATATATATACTTGTGTAGGATGGGGAGGAAGCAATGGTGAAGACATCTGTTTGTGTGGTCTACTTGGACTTTGTGAAACTTGCTACTGCGATGTAGAAAATGGCAAGACACTGACAGACGGTGGAATGGTTGTTGATAAAAATCAGCTAGGCATATGTGAAGTTTGCACTTCTCTTGATCCGACTAGTTCACTTCCATCACCATTTACGACTAGACAAGTATTACCATCAGTCTCGAATCTACAATGTGATAAAAGACCCGTTGGTAAGATATATTTTGTTTCTTTCTTCAGAATTTACTTGATTTTTTTAATTTTCACGACAGTAAAGTAACTAATGCATAAAACAAATGAACAAACACGCATTTAATTTAAATGATACATAATACAAACATTGAATTTCTTCGGATCGTTTCATTCTTACATAGGTATTTATTTGTATATCCTTAATTTTCAATGTATATGACTTTCAAGTAGGTATGGGCAAAGTCATCTAACATAATTCATGTAATATTTGATTAGAGCTACAAGCATATTAACACATATAAAAAATATCGAAACAAGATGAACCCTGACGATTTTGAGGCTACTGAGTCAAAGGTCTAGGTCACAGTAATTTTAAATGAAAGACCGTTTCCGCGCACTAAATGTTGAAGCATTGACCAATAGGTCGTAAACAGTAGAAGAACCTAGTCACTATCTACCCATGTATTCCTTTTAAGTCATTCACGAATAGGTCTGACATTAAGTAAACTTTAAAAAAGTTCAAACAACCGCAGAATGACATTAAAAATGCCTCCATTTTTTACATTTTATAGGCGTGGTCGACTCGTGTCAAAAACTGTTAGAACAGGGAGATACTGTAAGTGGACCAAAGATGATATACATAAACACACCTGGCATAAAAAAGGTTGTTCCTATCTATTGTGTTATGGAACTTAAGCCACTTTTAGGCATTAAGGTGAGTCTCTTCAACTTTGATTAATGAACGATGCTTTTAAGATTTTAAAATAATGTTTGATATGCTTGAACAGATCTTGACTGATTGGCTAAGAATTAATGAGATTATATTGAGTTAAGTAAGACCACATTAATTCTATACGTAAAAAGCCAACTGTTAGATTGTGGCACAAATACCAAAATAATTAATTTTCGATTTCACTAAAGCATGTTATAAGGCCTAGAGAGTTTTTCTATGTGAAAAACAAGAAATGAAAGGATAAAACTGAATAGTACTTACTGATTCTGTGACCCATGCACTCTTGATAACTGTAACTGAACGCCTAGGAATGTTTAGGATTCTTTTGCTTGTTTTTATCTTTTTCGAGAATCGTCAGATGCAAAAAAAGACCAAGAGTGTATACATTTGTACAAGAAAATTTTCAAACTATTCTTTATTTGTACTTGAAATTTTTTTTTTCAATTTTACTTTCGGATTTCATTACTTTTTTGCAATCAGCTAAATTTTCTAATTTGAACAGAAAATTTTACCTAAAGATCCAGAAAAGGAAGTTCCAGAAAATGGCACGATAAAGGTTCTGTACTTCGAGTTCGACTTTACTGTTACCAACGACATAATACAGCATTCTAAATACTGCACTCAAAAGCTCACATTAGAATGTGTTAAATCAAACCTTGCCGAAAATACTGAATTCAAGGAACTCTTGGAACGATTTTATCCAGGTACATTTTATTTATTTGTAAAATTAATAGTCTTTTTTTTTCTTATTAGTCCCCAGCCGATTAAAGATCGTTTGCTTGAGTCTGTCCGTCCGTTCGTGGGCACTTCATGTCTGGGGTGTTGTTCTATATGTATGAACCGATTTTCAAATAACTTCATACGTGTATTGCCAGTACAATATGGTGTGCCATACACAAAATCCAGGAAGCTACCTTGAAATCTAAGGCCACACTTAGGGCTCAAATTCGGTTATATACTAGAACTTCATGTTGGCATATAACTTCTACATGTATAGACTAACTTTGATATAATTTCATACAAAATTGTTTTCCATATCCAGAAATATGTCATGCACGATCCCAGGAGAGCTGCCTTGAATGTTAAGGTCCAATTCGGATGCAGTACTTGTGATGTAGGGTTATATCCCGTAATTCGTGGTCGGCGCTTTAATAAATGCATGCATACGCATGCGAAAAAACCCTTTAAAAATTTTATCGCCTTTCTCACAATGTGGCGGTTTAACACAATGTACACTACATTGAAATGCATGATTTGTGAGAAAGGTGAAAATATACATACATATTCATACTAGTTGATTTCAGTAAAATTCAGAAATTGTTAAATTTCCTTCAATGGTCAGTATAACAGGGGAATACAAGTCAAAAATAGTATTCTACTAGATGGATATTATACTTCGTACAAAAACGTTAGCTTCTTTCAATCCTTTTAAACCTTCCCTCCCCTAATGCTGATTTATGCGAAGAACATCTAAATCAATTCTAGTCATCCAGAGCATTCATTTTGTAACTTTCCTCCTCGGCGTATTCGAACACAACGTCCATGCTTTCACTATATGAATAACTGTTTTGTAATTTTGATATTTGCGACTGTATATACGGTTTTTAATGGTCGGAAATATTTTTAACGGCGACCGCGTAAGCCGGAGCTGTTAAAACTGTTTGCGACCATTAAAACCGTATATACAGTCTCAAATGTCAAAATCACTAAATAATTAACCCTTTTCTAACGCAAAACATGTTTAAATGCGATAATCAAAACGCCGTTAGATTTTTGCGACTATATAAACGTTATTTAATTTAAACGACGTCACCAATCAGAAACGACGTTACATCGGTACTGCGTAAGAATAAATGTTTCCTCTTTACGACCTATTTTTTTAGATTTTCATTAGCGGGTTATGAATCAGGGGTTTGACTCAAGGCTTGGAAAACTACTGATGTATTAAAGGTGGAAGAAACATACCTCTTTTTACTAACCAATTATTCAGCAATCCGAAGGAACTTTTCGCAGTTTCTTAAACTCATCCCATATTTTTTTTTAGGAATTTTAGCGAAAACAATTTTCTTTTCTGATTTAAATGATTTTTGGTGCAAGCACGCCTTTTCGCTATCCTATAAAAACTTCTCTTTGTAATTAGTAACTCTTTATTTTCACTGTTGTTATATTTCTTAAATATTTTATGTGCCTATCTGAATTCATGTCGTGCTCTTTCACACTCTGTGTTAAATCAAGGGCTTTTAAATTCCTTTATTCTTATTTACCATTTTTGTTTTGCCAAAGACACTGTAAGTTTTATGGTACAAACATGTGATATGCTCAATGCAAGCCTCTAAATCAGTTTCAGTTGATAACAAACAATCAACAATAGAATTTGTATTTGGGATGTCATTGATTATAACATATCTGTATAAATCAGTCTTATTACTATTCCATTTTTAAACATCAATATTTACAAAGTTACTTTCCATGGATATGTTATACTTTTAATACATAGGTGTGGGTTTGTGAAGCGAGAAAAGTGTACAAGTTTAAGTTTAAATACACCTATGTTAAAACATAGGTTTGGTTTTGTGAAGCGAGAAAAGCGTACAAGTCATGAACAGTAAAATTTCGTATCAGTAGAAATAAATCCTGCGACATAATCACATAATCTATCAATATTTTGATATAATTGTAATCACCTACTTACCAAACCGACCATTCGTAATTTCTCAAATCAGTACAAAGACAAATTTAAGCAATTTATATGGAACGCAGCAGCTGTCTTATGTCAATACATAACAATTTGTCTTGTAAACAGACCGTTTTGTCCTGTCAAATAGGTTTTCTATCTTCTCAAACGGTTGTTATGTCTTGTTAATGAGCCGTTTTAACTTCTTAAGAGAAATATTTCTTGGTCAATGTGCCATGTTATTATGTTAAACAGCAATTTTCTAAGAGTATTGTGTTATCTTGTCTAACTGACGTGTTGTTATGTCAAACACGACTTTAAGAAGATAGCATGGCTGCTTCACATGATAACACGATACTAAGACACGACTTTAAGAACATGACTGTTTGACATAATAGCATGTTACTTTGACAAGATAGAATATCATCTTTAAAAGATAGCGTGACTGTTTGACAAAATATCACGTTACTTTGACAAGATAACATACTACTTTAAGAAGATAACATGGTTGTTTGACATATAAACACGTCACATTGACAAGATAATACACCACTTTAAATAGATGATAGATGTTATAAACGTAACAAAACGATGCTTAGAACAGATGATACACCACCTTAAGAAGATATCATGTTTTGTCTTAATACCGTTACAAAGACACGCTGTTTGACATAATTTAATTTGACAAGATAACACACCACCTTAAGAAGTTAGCATGGTTGTTTGACATAATACCACGTTACTTTGACAAGACAACACATCACCTTTAGAAAATAGAATGACTGTTTCACATGATAACACGATGCTAAGATACGACCTTAAGAAGATAATATAACTGCTTGATATAATATTGACATACTACTTTAATAAAAAAACGCACCACAATAAGAAGATAGCATGGTTGTTTGATATGATATTACTTTGACAAGATAACACGTCACCTTAAGAATATTGCATGGTTGTTTGATATAATATCACATTACTTTGACAAGATAGCACATCACTTTAAGAGGATAGCATGACTGTATCATCAAATATCACGATATTAAGACACGTCTTAAAGAAGATAACATAACTGTTTGACATAATATCATGTTACTTTGACAAGATAGCACATTACCTTAAGAAGATAGAGTTACTGTTCGACATAATAACACATTACTTTGACAACCTTACACACAACTTTAAGAAGATAACATTTTTGTTTGACATTAAAACACGATACTTTGAGAGGATAACACACCACTTTAAGAAAACAGCATGGGTCATTGACATAATAAAACGATACTTAGACAAGATAACATACCACATTCAGAAGAAAAATGATTGTTTGACATTATATCACGTTACTTTGACTAGATAGTACACAACCTTAAGAAGATAGCATACTGTTTGACATAATATCACGTTACTTTAACGTGGAAACAAGAAAACACACCACTATATGACGATAACATAGTTGTTTGGTATAGTATTACTTTGGCAAGAAAACAAACACCTTAAGAAGATAGCACTGGTTTTTGACATAATATCACGTTACTTAGACATAATAACACAAGGCTATGTTTATTGTCTATTACATAATTGCCCAACCCAGAGTTTAAATAATCGGTATTTACATGTACATCCAAATTTTGCAGGTTTTCACAAAACTGTTCATTGAGTGACCAAAGCATTGCCATAAGCGCGTGGGCTAGTTTTCTCTATACCTCTAACTAGTGTTCCTGTGATGTTCACAGGAATGAATATATGTGACTCTTCAACCTCGTACTTTGATTTATAGCTGCTGACATAAAAAATTAGACACAAATGGTCAGAATTAGATATTATGCATTTGGGATAGACTTGAATGTAACCTTTGTTATCCTTGCTAAAATTGACCTTTAGTTTGATCTCCTGTTTTAGAATTTCAACTTTTTTTGTGGATTTAAGTTGAATATTCAGTTTATAACAGACAGGTAAACATCTCAATAACCCTTTATCAGAATTCTTGCAGCATAAACGAATTTACAGTAACAGATGTTAACCTGAATGTTGTAGTTAAAATTGTACTATAATGACTTCTATTACGTTTAGACATGATTGTTTGTGACAACAATGGTGAATGTCCGTGCGATGGGAAATTTGAAGTAATTGTCAATGTTACGGAAGTGTTACCGATCAGACAAATTGAACTCGGACAAGCAACAAACGGGAGTAGGAAGTTTACAGCAGATCCTGTCCAATGTTTTGGTAGGTAAACTTGATAAAAGTACTACAATAAAGTTCCCGTAATAAGACAGACCTCGGACCGGCATAAAGTTGTCTTAATATCGAAATGGTGCTTTTATTGAGACATTTTTTCCTATCAAATGGGCCATTGATTCCGAAATTATTGATCTTAATATCGAGGGCGGTCCTTCTATCGGATGTTCTTTATAGCGGAACTTCGCTGTATTTCTTAATTCATTGCATCTGTATGTAAAGATATGTTTAAATCATAAACAAGATATTTACTGTAATTTATGATGAAAAAGTTAAAATATCCCGAGTCTATAGATATTTTGCTCATTTTGCACATTTTGCACGTTGTATCAAAGAGAATTTCAAAACAATATAATGAAATATTTTAATTTTTATCTATCTGTAATGTTAGATGTAATAAGATCATTTGAAAACATTTTATCCACGGCCAAAGGCAGAGAGACATTGTTCTCGTGTTGTCCGTCCGTACACTCGTCCGGTGCCATACCTATGCGAACGAATGGATATAATTTATTGAAGGTATATGTATATATTTGGATAATGCATTGATGCACGTGCATCTTTTTCAGGATTGTTGACCTTTAATTTGGCTGTTCTGTGTGTTTCTCTAAAACCGGTTGACAAAATTTATTTGTAATTGGTTCAAATAATCTCATTAGCATTCTTTCTTATATTCAACCCTATATCTCCTGCCCCCACATCACACCCTCCCCCTGGTAGACGAGGGCAGTATTTTAAGAAAAATGTCTCTAAACATGGAAACTTTGAATTGAACTTACAACAGTTCAGTTCTTTATGACTGTAATGTGCAGAACATTGATCCCATCAGAGATGAGGCCCCAGTTTCTTTCTGCACAAGTAATCAACTTTGTAGTTTCGAACAAAGGAACAATTAGAAAATGATTGTATAAGGAATGAGGCCCTTAAGGGGGTGTAGCTATTTTGTTACATATTCTTATCTGCTTAGATAATGCACAAATACAGTGGTACAATTTCAAATGCACAATACTGGTTGCTATAGTTATCCCCCACTGAAGGCCGATCATTATTGTTTTTGCATTTGTCCGTCCGTCCGGAGCTGTAACTAAGTAGCTGTTTCATAGGAATTTCATGAAACAAACTATCAGTATATATAAGCATATTATTTGCCTTGGACTAGTTAACAAAGACACTTCCCATTGGTCTCTATTGACGGCGGTAAAAATCCATTTATCCTGCTTGTTCAGTGTCTTAATGATTTAACTAAATAGAATAAAACGGTGAAAGGATATGACTTTGGTAGATACATTTTTTTCATGTTAGATATTTAAGATTAACAGTATGGTGATGATATGCAGCACGTTTTTGACGATATGTATTTTATGCGTTGTACCTGTCGGGTAAGACCGAGCTAATTCACTCTAGGTAAAAGATATACATTGAGAATCGACATTGAAGTCGATTCACTACACATTGTCAATGTGTAAATACTAAAGGTCATATATTTTTCAGATATTTACGAAACGTGTGATGCCATTAAGCAGAATGGGGCTAATACTAATCCGAGTAGAAATAACAAATACACAATAGATCCCGACCAAGGGGGTCTGCAACCACCTTCAACAGTAACCTGCGATTTTAGGACAGACAAGCCAAAAGGAATCACTTGGGTTCTGATTTAATTTAATTACCGTCTTTATATTTATGCTTTCCGTTTCTTTTCAACCCGGTTTGTCATACTTAAAAATGGCATTTCCGTATATTGTTGATATTTCGCAAATCAACTAGTTTGTCGGAATTTGTTCAGGCTGGTACTCTGTCAGACATTAAGAAATACTCAAATATCTAGAAACACAAATGTCCACCATTATGATACGAGTTAAATTGTCAAGGTCACATGTCATTAATTACCATATGAGAGTATTGCACCTTGCAAACATCTGATATTATCTTGTCGAGATTATTTATTTGAAAAGCACTTTTTGAATTCAAAATTTCAGTTAACAAAACAGCTAAGTACTTTATTTTCATTGTGCCGCGTGAAGTTAGCCATGTGAGGTAAAAAGAGAATATGCTTGGCACAGTATATATATTAGCTAAAATGCGCGTAAATTTTGGGTTTTGTAGAAAAAGTGTCATAGTGAGAGAAGTATCAGGTATATCTGGCAAGAAAATTACCATGACTTCTCAATAAATTGCTACCAACAGAACCCCTAAGTTATAACAAATATATGTATACGTATATGTATATGATACATGTAAAACAGCATCTAAGTGTTATACCTGAAGACACAGCGGACTTTTTAATTATTCACCAAACACATTAAATTAAAGCGTTTCTAAAAATGAGAAAACTTTCCTGGAGAAAACAAGATTTTCTTATTTTGAATTAAACAACATATTAACAAAAGTATGTACTTAACATTTTTCCGGTGCTTGCCAATAAAACAAAAAGGCAAGACAAGGATATGTATAAATAAGGGCAGTTAATAGCAAGAAATTAAGTTAGGAGTTATAGTTGTTTAGCTCTGCACCAATGTTTGCCATGATATAATAGGTCGTGCGGAATACCTAGTTATGTTAGTTTAAACCATATCTCATGTGCATATGGTTCATAATATGTACAACAACATGACAGTAGTATAGGATTGAGAAGGAAGCTAAAAGCTTATGCTAACTCTTTCCTAGGTCTGTTGCATAAAGATCAAAGTCAAATTTTTGTTTCATACATTAAATGTAACAACTGTAACTGTTTCTCACTTTAAAGAATATTCAAGTTAAATGTTTGTCATACAGACTGGATTCTAGGTCTAATTTAAAAGAAATCTCTCTGAAGGTCCAGTATCAATTTACGAGCTACACGCGCTTTGATTATAGATAAAATATCATAATTTGAATTTAATTTACGCAAAGTTCTGTATTGAGTATTGAGTGTTAGTGGTAAATAGCTGAAGGGAAGCATTAACTCTGGCTTTCCTATAGTCTGTCTCACTAGCCTGTTTACATTGCTGAAATATGTTAAAAAAATAAAGTTTTGCCAAAACATTTTATCGAAAACACATTTTCGGTTCAAAAATGGCAAATTTCTTATACTCATCATACAGCAAATAATGGACGCCAGATCAAAATATCAGTCACCGAGGCTAACCGTGGTTACCGCAAAACAATTTCTCGATGCGTTTATTTTCTTTGAACGAGAAACCTTTTCTTGCATACCGTCTTGCACTTTAAACTAGATTAATTTTCTAAATGCTCACCTATTGGAACTATTAGTTTCTTCCATGAGCATGCGGTTCAGATCGAAATATCCGCCACCGAGCCGAGGGTAACTGTTTTGGAAGAAACGAGGCTCTGCCGAGTTCCCGCGAAACAGTTACCCAAGGTGACGAATATTTCCATCTGAACCAAATATCTCATGGTAGAAACTATTACCGTCATGCACTTTATAATAGATATTTAAATAACTTATCGATATGATGCCTTTAATATAAAAACAAACGTTATTTCGATGCTGTATTTGGGAAAGTGACGTCACGTTGTTTATAAAAATAATAACAGGGTTTAAATTAAAAAAACAGGTAAGCATAAGAAAGAAAAGAACTTAAAATGCTTGACGGTTATTTTTGTTTATGATATACCTATAAATATTCTATCATAAATACAGCCTTTATTCAACCATCAAATACGGACTGACAGAAAAAAATACGTATTGTATGTATGTGCCATCGTTTTTTGTACGAGTGCATTCAATTGGCCCTAAAATGTACATGACGCTAATAACGTCGCTTTTGACTAGGTCGTTACTTCTTGTTTATACGATGACGTCAATAAAATAACGTAGCACACAACGCATGTTTCGTGCTAAAAAGAGTTCCTCTTCAATATTATGCTCAAAATATCTTTTAAATTTAGTTATTTTTCGCGCAGAAAATTATCAAAAGGTATATTATAAAAGGGTTATTAGTATTGTAATGTGATCCATAAGCCGGATTGACTCTCATCGAGGTTGGATCGTACTCGCACTCGTAAGATCCGACGCACGATTCGAGCAAATCCGGCATCCTGGATGACGTTACTACACTCAGCTCCAAAAGAAAGTGTGCACTTTGTTTTCTGTGATTTTTCATTGTTTTCTGAAAGCCTATATATTTGGTACCAAAATTTAGATCTGTTTACGTACAATATGGTGAACATTTTAGATTTTGAGTTGCGCTCGTTTTAAGTGGTTGTTTTTAAACGAGAAAGGACGGGGTGTTAAAATATTTAAAATTAAGAAGTGCACACTTTCTTTTGGAACTGAGTGTATACTAATAACCCTATATTATAGATTATGAATCAACCATTATTTTACCTGCGTCTAGTATTGTCGTAATATCAACGCAAAGTTAATGTACCTACCAAAAGTAGAAACTTTATACAAATTACAAACTTATACAAATTACAAACTTTATAAAAGTGATACCCAACATTGCGCGGCTATAAAATGAATAAACTCTTAAATCTGTTTTAAAAGCTGATCTCGTCTATATATTTGTATTATTATTAATGTATATTATCTCTTCTCTTCATCAAGATTGACCTCAGTACAATATTTTCTGATATTGTGAAAAACGAAGCAAAGACTATTACAGTGACATACGAAGAAGTTACATATGAATGGATTCGTACATTAGTAGAGATATCAGGATTCTGTATCCAGGTAATGATTTTGCTCTTACATATAGCATTAGTTTAACACTGTTTATAAAAAGTCATTCATTGAAAGTGCAACAAGAATAATTACAGTTTCATTATGTTTAAACTTTTCTGAGGCGTTTACAATGTGAGTGATATTTTAGGAAAGTCTTGTTAAATGTTTTCTTTTTCGGCATATACTTTTGTTACTGAAATACTATCGATGCCTTATGTAAGATAATTCATATTAAAATGACTGTACCATGATTCTTCTATTGTTTCAGTACATAGATTTTTGGTGTATAAATTCACCTATTTCCACATACACTTACTATACCACAATCGGAGGAGAGAAAGCAGAAAGTTTTGGAGTGCCAGGACATTCAGATGAAGCCGGCTGTCCGTGCAAATATACAAAAAGCTGCAAAAATGGGGGAATTTGTAATTGTGATGCACCTGGGCATATGACGTAAGAATAATATATATCTTACCTACAGGATTTATCCAAAACCGGTTCTTGGACTTTTGTTATATCGATCAAATAACAAAATGGCATCATTGTCACATTTAATACCTTTAAAGGTCCATTACTAACACCAAATTGAATTTTCTTTTAAATCTGGAATCGTAACGGGCGTCAGAAGGAAATATTTGACATACTGCATTGAATGTGACCATATTGTGTTGAAAATTTGAGTTTAACAAAAGAATTAATAAATCATATTTTGCCTTTTCAAAAACGAAAGTAGGTTTTCCAGTTTTTAAATATCTTTATAATTTTCCAGAATTCTCCCAGAGAGTGTAAATAGGATGTACATAAATAAGCATTCCTATTTTGAATTTTAATAGAAGAAATGTACTTCCAGTGATGTGCAAAGCATATCTCTGACTGTTTACAACATTCAATAAAGCGAAAGAAGAACAAAAAGACCACCCAGGTCAATCTTAGGAAATACTCAAACATTCACTCGTTTTTTTCTGCAGCAGTATTTCAAACTCGGAAATACTCCACGCCTATTGTTAAGTTTTAGAAGCCAGTGCCAAACTGTATTTCCCTGTTACAATTCAAGATTTAAAAGAAAATTCGATTTGGTGTAAGTAATGGACCTTTTACTAAAATATACTTCCACAAAAACAGAAATGGCGTCAAACGCATTTTTCTAGTAGAAGTTCGAATCCTAAAATTGCAGTTTCTACTGCTATCTATATAAAATCGCTTAAGTAACCTACTTTGAATCATGATTTCAACTCGTCCATGTCTTGTAAGAATGCCTTAATTTTAAAGATCTACCCAGCTGCAAACATAAAACGTAAGAGAAAAAACATAAGTACGTCATGATGCAAGAATTTTCTGGTCACTTGACTTAAACATGTGGTGTAAAAAACATATATCTGATTTTAGACATGCAAGATTACCCCCCACTCATTTGGTCATTTAGACATATAATATGTAATAAAACCCCACGCAGTTACTTTTTTTAAACGACTGTACATCAAATTTAAAAAAATAATCTTGTATGAATATGGCTTTTAAACACAGCGGAATATGGCATTTTACAGTTACAAACATTGGTGTACCGCTGAGGAACACCAGTAATTTGCAGTCCTTATACTCCATGTCTTTCTATATTTTTAAAATTTCAGTAATCAAGAGTTCATATGATAGTATTCAGAAAATCATTTCATGTCATTTTAAACATAAAACTTTTCTTTTGCTAATCTCTTCAAGCGAATTACATACTTTGACTACTTTTTTAAAACTTCTGTTAAATGTACCTAAGTGCCTTGCCCTGCAATAGTCTAGGTGTTTGATTATATACCTGTTTTGACTAGTTACTGATCGTTACTAACCATATGGCTAAAGGTATACAAACGTCAATGTTCTTTTTTTTCCAGTCGATTAGATATTTGATTCGATTTGTAGCAAATTGTATAAAGGTCCGTCCATAAGAGCAAATATATTAGCTTGAATTTGTGGATGAGACCTCGACATGTCTCCCATCATGTCTATACCTATCAAAAAGTATTTCTGATTCTGAAATAGGAGATATTTACCTGACTGCAATTTCCAGCCAGTATGGCCAAAGATTGAATTTGGTTGGTTGCCAAAGAGTAGGTCAATCACGGCGACCAATGAGATCTAGGGTGTGATTGAACTAGTTTCGATTAGATAGTGCGATCATGCTTGCATTCATATTAGATAACAACTTTTGCCCAGTGCGATTGCCTTAGCAAGTCCAAATCCTCTTTGAGAATCGAATAAGAGCTTATTGTTATATCGGTTGAACACAATTTTACGATAGTGAGTAAGGATTTAAAAGAGTGTTTTAACAAATTAGTCTGTCTTTTATATATCTTTATATTATCAAACTTTTAATATGGACATTTTAGGGGGAAAAGCCCTGACATATTGGTATAAGGTTTCTAATACTACATACAAACTGTCCTCATGTATAGAGTAGAATGACTTATTACAGATTCCTTCAATTATTACTGTACCAGGATTTAAGAAATAATCTATGGCTTGGAGCGCAGTTTCGAAATTGAAGCATTCCTCGGAGGTGTTGTGCCTGGCGGAATAATTCAGGAGGGCGAAGCCCGATAGAATTATTACGCAGGCATATTACCGACGGGAAATGCTTCAATTTCGATAAAGCACTCCAAGCCATAGATTATTTCGATTCTTATTTCGATTCTTAAGACGAATTTATGAAAACTATCGTAACTACTACGGACCTTTTTTCAGTTCGGCGGTAATATGTAATTAGTATAAATAGTGACTATTGGAATTCACTCCCCTATTCGGGCAAACAGTCAAGATATCATACATAACTATATTATACAAACTCATTTTAGTTTAATCATCTAATACATAAAAAATAAAAAAATACCCGACTGTGACATTATGCAGAAGACGTCAGATTCAGAACCTAACACAGCAGACACTCGATTTAAAGGCGAACCGTTAATCTGAACTGTACAACGTTTTAACGTGGAATAATGACGTCAGTGTGATGACGTCAACGTTTTCATTCATTGTTTTGTCTCCTGGAAGCAAAAGATTGTATGACGATAATCCTGAATTTTCTTAGCCTTTTTAAAGGAAAACAAGATGAAGGTATTCTAAGGCTTACTTGACGCAATCAAATATAATATTTAGGTTATTAAACACAACTTTTTCATGCGACTTATGCATTTATAAAGATATTATTTCAAATTATATATTTCATTTTCTGCGCGGGAGTAAATTAGAAATGTCGGAAGAAGCTACTTCCACGTCCGAAACTCTGCCTTCTTTTCCGAGTGCTTTAATCATATTAATGTACTCGAATTGACTATAGAAATATACTGTAGGCATATTAGAATAAACGTTAATTTAAATGTTAGAATCAACTGTGAAATCACACTTTTCGATGCGAAGAAATAATTTTATAAAGTTTAAGTGTTTTTGTCGATAAAGACAAGTCACACATCGTTTTAAGCCAATATGTAGTGTTAATGTACATTGCATGTTATTTAAATGAATATGATTTGTTTATGTATTTATCAAGCTCTGACAAGGCATTTTTAACTGGCGACCAAGTTCCAGCAACGTCCTTAGTTATTAATGGTCAGGGAGACGGATCGTCAGCATCCTATACAATCACTGGAATTGCTTGTGGTCCGAGACATTTTGGTAAGACGAAGTTCTTATTTTAGATTTATAGCAATCGCCTGTTTGTTATATCTACAGAAGCTTTTCCATTTTCCTGGTTTAAAATATAACAAAAATGTTAAATATTCATTGCAATAAAAAGTTTCAAAGCTTTTACACACAAGCTAGTCAAGTGCCATAAGTAAGAAGCGGTATTTTGAATAATTTTAATCGGATTAGGTAAGAACATTTTGTGCTTTATACATTCCTAAAGACTGTAGTTCGAAATACCATATGCAACTCACTTCACATACCCAGTACTGAAAAATTCTTTTGTGTTATATCGTGTCATATGATACTTAAAATTACCGAATACGTTTTTTAAGAACTACGGGTAAACATCTTTTTGTTGTTAAGAATATACATAATATATAGTTATATTAAAAGTATTACCGAAGAAATAACTAAAACATTTCAATTACAATTCCTCAACCTAAATTAAAGGAAAAGAAAGAAATAGTGGTCAATAGGTCCCGAACTTATCGTTAATCTTAGAAATTGTGGTCAATAGGTCCCGAATTTATCGTTAATGTAAGAAATTACGGGCAATAGGTCCCGAACTTGTCGTTAATGTAAGCAGTTGTGGGCAATAGGTCCCGAACTTGTCGTTAATGTAAGCAGTTGTGGACAATAGGTCCCGAACTTATCGTTAATGTAAGCAATTGTGGACAATATGTCCCGAACTTATCGTTAATGTAAGCAATTGTGACAATAGGTCCCGAACTTATCGTTAATGTAAGAAATTGTGGTCAATAGGTCCCGAACTTATCGTTAATGTAAGAAATTGTGGACAATAGGTCCCGAACTTATCGTTAATGTAAGCAATTGTGGACAATAGGTCCCGAACTTATCGTTAATGTAAGAAATTGTGGGCAAAAGGTCCCGAGCTTATTGTTAATGTAAGAAATTGTTGTGAATAGGTCCCGAACTTATCGTTAATGTAAGAAATTGTGGACAATATGTCCCGAACTTATCGTTAATGTAAGAAATTGTGGTCAATAGGTCCCGAACTTATCGTTAATGTAAGAAATTGTGGACAAATAGGTCCCGAACTTATCGTTAATGTAAGCAATTGTGGACAATAGGTCCCGAACTTATCGTTAATGTAAGAAATTGTGGTCAATAGGTCCCGAACTTATCGTTAATGTAAGCAATTGAGGACAATAGGTCCCGAACTTATCGTTAATGTAAGAAATTGTGGACAATAGGTCCCGAACTTATCGTTAATGTAAGAAATTGTGGTCAATAGGTCCCGAACTTATCGTTAATGTAAGAAATTGTGGACAATAGGTCTCGAACTTATCGTTAATGTAAGAAATTGTGGTCAATAGGTCCCGAACGTATCGTAAATGAAAGAAATTGTTGTGAACGGGTCCCAAACTTATCGTTAATGTAAGATATTGTGGGCAAAAGGTCCCGAGCTTATTGTTAATGTAAGAAATTGTTGTGAATAGGTCCCGAACTTATCGTAAGTCTGAGATGTTAATTGTTTTCAACTGTTTTATTTACTACATGAATTCCAAGACAATTATTGTACTTGCCTGCTGTCTGTGTCTTTTAGAAATAATCCGTTATCAAATAACCTTCATTAAAACTTTGGGACAGGTGTATCAACAGATTGCATGTTCCAACTGTTCCATATATCCTCTGAAAATCTTTCGAGATAATCGCTAGCATTTTGGAAAAACAAAGACAGTTACGTATCATATAATTAGCGTCTTAGTCTTAGTCTTATAGAAAAGCAAATGTTTCCATCGGCCCGTCCATCGTCATCCAAACGGTTTCCGACAAAGAGTTGACACCAGTAGGCCAAAGGTCAAGGGCAAAGTGACATTCACATGGAAAACAGATAATTTGATGATAAGGTCGACCTAATGTCTTCACAATTTGCCACTTTTTCCCATCACCATAGTAAATTCTTACTTGCTTTTAATATTGAACCATCCAAACCATCCATTTTTTGGTTGTATTTGTGGTTCCGACAGCTCTTTTAAGATTTTATACTCTTTTGGATTTATACTCTTTTTTGGGGATTGATGAGGGTCACCCTATTAATTTTGCTCATTACTTACCAGTATATAACAGTAAACAGTAGAGAATGGAAGTTACATTGATACGTAGATCTGGAGTATTGAAAACGATATAATTTTAGATAAATTTGAAGGTTGTTTCTTTTATAAAAAAAAGTCCGTAAAACGTTTACGAAATACGTTTGGCAGGAAAAGGAATATAGTAATGTTATAAATATCATAAAAGTCACAGTGCGGAACTTCATTTGTCGGATATTCTTTAATTCAAGCACCAGTGTGTATATCAAAAACTGTACAAAATGACAAGCATTTACTTCTGTCATTTTGAATTTTATCCTTTTAAGTTTTTTGTTATTGAAATTATAGTCAATTTATTTAAAAAAGAATCATTTTTTAAACAAGAGGGTGTATTTTGGTGAATACCTTTAGCTTAAAAGTTAAGATAGTATCAATAAGAATGATTCTGAATATTTAACTAATTTGAAAAAAGGAAGGTATTTCAGTCATGCTGACAAACGCTTCGTGTGCTAAACTTTCATGTTGTGTAGTATATTATGCAATACATTCAAGTATACACACATGGAAATGTTCACATAATATGTGCAAACATCCAACACATATCATCACACGCTAATTTTACAACCAACAAATTCCACCGGAACCATTTGTCAACGACTTACCTCTTAAACTGTGCATCAAGAAATAAGTTTTTGCATATGATATATTTCGTCCTACGCAAATGAATCGAATATTTTTACTGCACAGGTTTGCCTAAAAACTGTCAAGAGGTGTTGCAACGTAAAGGTACAACAGGGACGCATTTAATACAACCAGATATCACGCTTGACCCATTTCTTGTCAAATGCGACATGGACACTCTACCAGAAAATGGTAAAAACACTTTCTAAGATTTATTTAAATTAAAATACCGTAGCTCAGCTGTATCGCGATTATCTCTAGGGTTCGATCCAGTGCAATGCTGAAAGTGTCTATCGTAGTCAAAATTAAATATTCCTACCTTTGTGTCGGGTCTTCTTTCATTTTTATCTTTTGATAAGTGAATAATTCGATATTGCTTACTCCCTGTATTTTTGAAAGCATTGGTTATGTATTTGTCGAGTTTGAAGGGTAAGACATCCTTAACAATTCAATACCAACGAACGTATTCAACCACAATGTATTATATATTATAAATATATTGCTTAAATAAAAGGCACTTGCTCGTAAAACATTGATAGTATATATATGTTCTAGGTATCACTATAATTGGAAACGATGTGGAAACAAAGACGAACATCACCTTTGGCAGTACCATGACAGTAACTTACAACAGTGCTGAACATGCTCAAGTGACCGCTTTAACAAAGACTTATAAATACTGTTACCAGGGCATTTACATTTCATGTTTACGGATGAAGGTAACGGTCTGCCATTTTTGATATTCATTTATAAGTTATTGACTTCCAAAGCTTTTAACTCACTTAAGAACAAAGAACTGTGAGCTGTTATAATAGTCTGATATTAATTGTCGTTAGTCTCCTCTCTATCCATGTAGAGTCCAAGGCTCATGATGTCAAAATGTAGTAGAGGTATAATACGGCGCTTGTACTTCCTGGTCATTGAGGTAGCTTTTATGGCGACGTGGTAGAGTGCCCGCTTATGGTACTGAAGGACCCGACTTCGAATCCAGTTCGGGGCGAAGTATTTTTTCACAATTACATTTGGCGCCCAAAACATAAATAACCCACGAGTACAGAAGTGATAGAACTCTTATAACTTCCCACAGACATTCATATTCCAAGAATTCGAGGATGTATTCTGATTAGTAGGGGTGTATGTAGTAGAGGTATAATACTGCACTTGTATTCCCTTGCCATTGAGCTAACATTTATGGCGACGTGGTAGAGTGTCCGCTTAGGTTACTGAAGGACCCGAGTTTGAATCCAGCTCGGGGCGAAGTATTTTTCACAGTTACAAAAAGCTTATTCACTATGTCAAACAATACAAAAAAGTACTCAAAAGACCAGAATTTAAAACTAACGGAAGCCTAATAGTGCCACTTTGTTTTTTATTTGATTTTGTGAACATACTAAGTTGAAAATTCAAGATAAAAGTGAAAATTCAGGATACTAAGTTGAAAATTCAAGATACTAAGTGAAAATTCAAGATGCTAAGTTGAAAATTCTAGATACTAAGTTGAATATTCAAGATACTAAGTTGAATATTAAAGATAGTAAGTTGAAAATTCAAGAAACTAAGTTGAAAATTAAAGATACTAAGTTGAATATAATAACAAAAAGAGAGTAAATGAGGGATCGTAACAGATTTAGAAATAAAAAATGTATGAAAACGACGATTTACAGGGTTTGGTAGATCAATGTATATGACCCGCTAGCATGAGTTTTTTCTCAAACATAGCAACCTTTCTGACGTATTAGTTATTTTTCAGTCACACAAACCACGGATCATATATACAGACATCATAATATAAGATCCCTGCACACACTTAAGTAACAATTGCATTTTGTCGTGTCCGGGCTGTAACTTTGCCATGCATTGAAGGATTTAGAAATTAAATTACTTGGCACAAGTGTTCAGCATATCAAGACGGCGTATCGCGTGCAAGACTATTGTCCCTACCTCAAAGGTAAAGGTCACACTTAAGGTTTAAAGGTAATGTAATCCTGTATATATGCACAGTATATATGCACACATTCGTGTCCGGACTGTATTTTTGTCATGCAATGTATGATTTCGAAATAACTTACAGATATTCAGTGGATCAAGACGACGTGTCGCCAGCAAGACCTACGTCCCCCCTTCCTCAAAAGTCAAGGTCACACTTAGAGTTTATAAGTTATGGAGTCCTGTATACATGGTAACTCTGTCATACAAAAAGATTTTAAAATTGCATGTCACAATTCCTCAGCACATTTCTTAGGGCACGCAATACCAGTTCTTTTGGGAGCATTCGTCACTTACTAGGGACAGCTCTTGTTTATTTGTCTGTAAAGCGTAAAGTAAAAGTAATAATCACTATCATTAATATTACAGTTGCTTGTTGGACAAGGCTACTTCTACTGGAAAGGTGGGCAGGACGACAGAGAACACAGATACGTTGGCGGTGGAAGAGAGTTTGGTAACAAGGGCCAGTGTCACTGTGGAAGTCAAGGAAGATGTGCAGGGAACGAGGACAAAGAGACACTATTACAAATGAACAGGTAAGTCACACTCACAATTTTACAATCTTGATTTGGAATTTCTTATAAGTATCAACCTTTTCCCCAATAACACATAATGACAGACGAATATTCATGATACGCGTTATTTTCAATGCAAGCAATTACAGTTAGAGATTTTTGCATTATGCTCAATTCAATACAACTGATTGTTATCAAACCGCGTGTGAAGCATGTTTTTGGAGAGTTTGAGTGAAACACATTTAGTCTGAAGTACAAAATGTAATTAAAACCAACTGTCGAGTCGCAGTTGTAGACTAGAGAATGTCGATTTCACATATGAAATGTGGTATTTTCTAAGAATCAGTCACACAGAGATTAAACACATACTCAACACTTTGTACATCTAGTTAAAATGGCAAATTTTAAGTTAAGAAAGGCTATAATTTTTAACAACCATTCCTTTTCCTAGTATTAAACTTGATATAGGTCTTACATAATACTATGGATAATCTAAAAATAGCTATAATTTAGTCACCAAGCTAACTGAAACTGTGATATGATAACTATTTACTTTACTCATGGATTCTCAGTTGAAAGGATTAGTGTGTGGTTCAATCACATTCTCTCTCGTAATCCTTGTAGACTTAAAGAAGTTTAATAGTTTCTTTATTTGAGTCTCATCCAAGACTTGTACATATTGCTAAACATATATGATAAACACATGAACATATGTTATTGGCCATTTAACTTAGAATTATTGGAAACTATTTTTTATGTTTTTCTATAGGTTATTGAACTTGTATGGTGAAATATTACTTGGAACAAGTTAGTTTGGCGGGAACAGCGACCTTGTGAATTGTTCCCGCCAAATCAACGAGTTCCAAGTAATATTTCGCCATACAAGTTCAATAACCTTTGTATTATATACTTTCATATTGAATATTAACAAAATGGCATTCTGTTAGCAAAAACAATAAATGAATCTTGATATTTCTCAGACAACTGGCGTACTAGTTTATCATTGCATTTTTTATTGCGTATTAATAGACTCGATTCAATATTGTTGTTCATACGTGACGTCATTTATTAGGAGAAACTTTGACGTCAAATTTACGGTAAGAAATTTCAGTTGTCGTCTGCCATCTTTTTTTGAAAAAACGCAAGATTTTTTCTGCAGGTTTGTACAAATGTGAATAAATCATCTTGATATACGTTCCTAAAAATGTATTCTCTTTTTTATGACTAGATTCAAAACATCATTCCTTTTTTTTATCAATACTTGGCTGATATACGTACCAGTAACTTTCGTAACCAGAACTGGTATTGCGTGCCCTAAATAATTCGAACCATTTTAAAAATGAAGCTCTTTTACATCTACTTGAAAACGATTAAAGTTTCTTTTTTATTTTACGACCGTAATTTATTTAATTGTAAAAAAACTGTAAAACTTCGACATATAAACCTCATTAAAACGATGTTTGCAAACAAATAAAATAGTCCGTACAGCTGATCGCTAGGACCGCCCTCCCTTGCCAACGTTCAGTATCATTCCTTGCCAACGTGCAGTACCGTAGAATACTGAACGAACTCTCTACGAACGAGCTCACTGTTTCAAAGCAGTGAAAATTATCATTTTTATTTTGTCCCTGAAAGGTGGCATATTAAAATCGATCCGTCCGTCAGTCCGTCCGTCTGTCCGTGCGTCCACCCTTACATTTTTTCGTGTCCGGGCTGTAACTTTGTCATGCATTGAAGGATTTTAAAATAACTCTGCACAAACGTTCAGCACATCATTGTGACGTCATTTTCCCAAACACAGCATCTGAATAACGTTTGTTTTCACATTAAAATGCATCATTTCGATAAGTTTGCATTTAAATATTTATTTGAAAGTGCAAGACGGTATGCAAGAAAACGTTTTTGCCATGAGACATTTGGCTCAGATGTAAATATTCGTCACCTCGGGTAATTGATTCACAGGCTCGTCCCGACAAAACAGTTACCCTTGGTGACGGATATTTCGATCTGACCGGCATGCTCATGGAAGAAACCATTCTTGCATACCGGATCGGGGTATCCGCAGTTTTCCCCAGTGCTGTAAATATCATATTACATCCCTCCATCGTGAATTACTTGTGACGTAACGTTACAAACAATGTGACGTCCCTTTCCCAAACACAGCATCTGAATAACGTTTGTTTTTATATCAAAAGGCATCATTTCGATAAGTTTGCATTTAAATATCTGTTATAAAGTGCAAGACGGTATGCAATATATAGTTTCTACCATGAGTTATTTGGTTCAGATTGAACTTTCTTGCATCCCTCCTATGCCAGACGACTTTCGTGAATTACTTATGACGTAACGTTATAAACATTGTGACGTCAATTTCCCAAACACAACGTCGGAAAATCGTTTTTTCATTGTAATTCATCATTTTGATAAGTTTGCATTTAGAAATCTACTTTAAAGTGCAGAGCCTCGTTCCCGCCAAAACATTTACCCTCAGTGACGGATATTTCGATCTGAACCTCGTGCTCATATAAGAATCTAATAATCTGTCACCTCGGGTAACTGTTTCGCGGAAACTCGGCAGAGCCTCGTTCCCGCCAAAACAGTTACCCTCGGTGACGGATATTTCCATCTGAACCGCATGCTCATGGAAGAAACTAACAATATTAACACCTCTAATTTTGTCATTTTTGTGTACAGAAATTATTTATGTGAGAGGTCGCAGTTACAAGGTTTCGACCAATAGTAAAAATAACTTCTCCATTTCAATGTCAGGAGATGCAGCTGCGATGTTGGTGATAATGAAACACGTGCTGACGCCGGTATATTTGACAAAAACACCCCGGTTACAGAAATGTATTTCGCTGAACAAGATACGCAACCGTACGGATCTGTGAGACTTGGACCACTAATGTGTGCAGATGAAAAGTTTGGTAGGTAGTTATTTAGTCAAAGTTATTATACGAGAACTTTAGTTTTAAGTTAGTACATACGCGTATCTTTAACATATGTTGCTTGTTATATCAAATATTTTTGTAAATAAATGAGGTAACTTGTCGATTGATTGAGAAATTAACAAATTCAAAATATCTTACGCTCTGTGGGCGTTATGAAAATTGGAATTTTGTCGAATCGGTTAAGACGATAACAAAATTGTACCTATTGCAAAAATGTGTCAGAAATAAGTTACAGCACTCCGTGGTTTAATAGCTACTGAATCTGATGTGCAAATCAGATCTCTGGTCATTCAACATTTGACATGTCCTTTGACAGCATACCTGATGTTATTATGTCCACCCAGCTGTAAATGAACACCAGTAGAAAGTTACTCGCTTTATCATAAATAAATCGGTTCGATCACAAAAGGTTTATTGAGAGAATATATATAGAATATATAAGGAAACGTTCCACAGCCTAGCACAGATACGTATGAATTAAATCTATATCTGTGTATTTTGATAAAAAGATACCCTTTCAGTAAAAGACGAGGGAAACCTCAAATCATTTTCACATTTAAACCAGTACAAAACATCTTTTAATCAATATATGTTATACAACAAAACATAACTGGCCAGTCTGAACTCATATAAGGCGCATAACAAGCTTAACCATAACTCTTTCAACCTATGAAATTGTATATTTCATATAACATTTGGTGACAGTCACGACATTTATGAAACTTTAGGTTGTAGGACAGGCTTTCAATAGTATATTTCATACGACAAAATTGCTTCATAAACGCCGACTGACAGTGACATATATAATTGATTTCAACGCTACCTGCAGAAAATGCATTTACACAACCAAAGTACAGAAATTGTATACCATAAGAAAAAGGAATATTTGTTGTAATTTGAGAAAACGTAAATAGCTGCAACTTTATTCATTTTACCGAAAGAAGTACATGTATATTGATTGTACAATTCTAACAGTGTGTTGGAGCCTAAAGGGCTAAAGATGAAGTATTATGATCTCCTTAACTTTGCCGTATGTTTCTGTGTCGTCTGTCTGTACAAATTTGAACTAGATGTATTCTAGAGAACATTTTTCATAAGCAATCAGCATGAAACTAAATCAGAATATTTGTCTTAATTGTGTCGTCTGTCTGTACAAATTTGAACTAAATGTACATTTGTATTCTAGAGGACATTTTTCGTAAGCAATCAGCATGGAACTTAATCAGAATATTTGTCTTAATTGTGTCGTCTGTCTGTACAAATTTGGACTAGATGTATTCTAGAGGACATATTTCATAAGCAATCAGCATGAAACGTATACAGAATATTTGTCTTAATAATGCCTAGGTAATGTTCAAATCTCGATTGTGTCGGGCAAAACTAGGTGACAGGAGGACATATTTATCATGTGGTCTTTATTTATTCAGAGTGTATTTCTAGATCAAGTCTCATTTATGTTAGAAACAAAATCCATTCATTTGCGAAAACTTGATCACTTGGTCAAATGATATACTTTTGATATAAAACTTTTTGTACAGTGAAGAGGCATCATGTTTACCTGACCTTCACGATGCTTTCGCAGAATGTTTTTAAATGAAATCAAGTTCGAGTCAATTCGCAACTGGGCTTTCATGGTAAAATATTAGTTCACAAGGCAAATTCAACTCAAACTTGTATTGACAATAGAGGCTGCATTTTCGACGCAATCGTCTTAAAACATTAGGACTAGTTTTAACTGGATTACATGCATTTAATACTGATATTACCATGTCAGTGCATACAAAAAACTTGTGTACACTACAAACTGATACTGGACCGACTTGGGTTTGCGAAATAGATCACTAGGTAAGACATTAAGCCGCACTTTTGATCTGATTTTAATTAAACTTATACACATTTGAAGTGGGTCATATAAGGTCAAAAACTAAGTTACAATGCCAAAGCCTAGAAAAATGTTGTGTACAGATTAGAAAAAAAAAAAAAATCAAACAGGGAATGCCACGTACCAAAAACACAGCATCTCCAAAACGAGCCCCACAGCACCCAGAAGGCACACCACACACAAACACACACACACACACACACCCCACACAACAACACACACACACACACACACACACACACCAGCACACACTAGCAACAAAGCAAACACACGAGGACAAAACGAACAATTAAAAAGGGGGGGGGGGGGGGGGGGGGGGGGGGGGAACACAGTGGGGCACCCCGTGGGGGGGGGGGGGGCAAAAACACCACCGGGGAGCTTAAACCGGTTTATGGTGCGCACCACATCTGTGATTCAGTCTTAATGAAGTTTCGTCATGTTTAAAACTACAGCGGTTTGACACATACTAGTTATCATTGTGTCATTTCATATGCTGTGGTAGGCTCTCACTGAGGAAACAGGTTTGAATAGTAAATACCCTGCACTTTAAGCATATTTTTTATTTTAAATCCAACGCTTTGCCCGTGTTTATAGCTACTGCCATACTTTTAACGAAAACCAGCTCTCAAGTTCTTGTTATTAATATGAGTCCTCATGTTTCTATTAATTTAGATATAAATGAGTGCTCGGAAGGCTTCAGTGACTGCCACTCCAAAGCACAGTGTATGAACTCTTTTAATGACTATGAATGCGAATGTAAAAAAGGCTGGCGAGGAAAAGGAGTCGACAATGTTTGGGCAAATGGGAGGAATTGCTACAGTAAGTAGCATATATTTATACTTACTTAGTTTTGCGTAAAAATATGATTGCACCTTTACATTCCGAATTGTTAGAGTATAAATATACGATTGGTGTATTTCTTTAAAAGTGGTTTGTTTCATGTCGTTCTAAGTGCATCAATTATTGAAATTGAATTGTGTACACTTATTCAATAAAATGCACCTCCATTTGGAATTGTTGGTACATTACTTAAAAGACACATTATCGAATAAGAGCCTAGATTTCTTTTGGTAATAGTTCTTATTTACAGATTACTTGATGTGCTATACATATGCCGCAAAAATACTTAATTCCTTAACATTTGGAAGTTTCCGATAGGAAGACTGAATACTGTACAATCCAACTGGCTGATTGATCAAATCTGATCGGATACACGATTGTTGTGCAATCGTACTGTTAATTTGGATACATGATAAAATCGGATGCATGATATATGTTTGCTTGCACTATGTGATCGGATAGACGATTGACTTGTGCTCACACTATCTGGTCGGATAGATTACCTCTATGTGCTAACACTGTCTGAACAGATAGACGATTGTTTTGTGCTCATTCTGTCAGATGCATGATATATGTGTCATCGCGCTGTCTGATCGGATAGACGATCGCTGTGTCGTCGCGATGTTTGATTGAGGATAGATGATCGATGTGTGCTCTCACTCTGTCTGATCGGACAGACGATGACTGTTTGTTCACATTGTCTGATCGGATAGACGATACATTTATGTTCATACTGTCTGATCGGATAGGTTATCGCTATGTTATCACACTGTCTGATCAGATAGATGATCCCTGTTTCCTCACGCTGTCTGATCGGATAGACGATCGTTGTGTGCTCAGGCTGTCTGATCGGATAAACGATCGCTGTGTGCCCATGCCCACTGTCTGATCGGTTATACGATTGCTACGTTTTCATGCTGTCTGTCTTGATACATGATCACTGTGTACTCATGTCTAATCGGATACATGACGTTGTGTGCTAACGCTACATCTGATTTAATGCGGGATCCCTGTGTTATCACGCTGTCTGATCGGAAAGATGGTCGCTGTTTCTCACGCAGTCTGATCGGGTAGACGATTATTGTGTGCTCACGGTCTCTGTCTGGAAACATGATCACTGTGTACACACGCTGACTGATCGAATACATGGTCGCTGTGTGCTCACAATGTCGGATTATATGCAGGATCCCCTATATGATCGGTTACACGATTGCTACGTTTTCATGCTGTCTGTCTTGATACATAATCACTATGTGCTGATGTTGTCTAATCGGATACATGACGTTGTGTGCTAACGCTGTCTGATTTAATGCGGCATCCCTGTGTTATCACGCTGTCTGATCGGAAAGATGGTCGCTGTTTCTCACGCAGTCTTATCGGGTAGACGATGGTTGTGTGCTCACGGTCTCTGTTTGGAAATATGATCACTGTGTACACACGCTGACTGATCGAATACATGGTCGCTGTGTGCTCACCATGTCGGATTATATGCAGGATCCCCGTGTACTTGCGTTGTCTGATCGGATAGATGATCGGCGGCTGTGTGCTCACTGTATAATCAAATACACGACCATAGAGGATTATATGATATATATGTACTCACACTGTGTGCTCGGATTGACGATTGGTTTGTTCTCAAACTGTCTATGAGGATAGATGATAGCTGTGTCCTTACTTTCTCTGATTGGATAGACGATTGCCATGTTCTCGCGCTGTCTGGTTTGATACATGGTGGCTATGTGCTCACCCTGTCTAATTGGAAACATGATATGTATTTGCTCACTAAGTCTGTTCAAATATTGCTGGCAATGTATGTGCTTGCTGACTAAGTCTGATCAAATATATCGCTTCGAAATGTATATGTCTACAGAAATTTACTGTGTCGCTTATTTGTCTAAATTTTTCTAATTTGAGCTTTTACATTTTAAATCATTTTTATCACATTTATGCATGTGTAAAAAGGTCGGGTTTTATATAGATAAGCTCAATCATACCTACCACAAACTGGTACTGAATGATAGTTTCCTTTATACACAGATGATGATGAATGTTCAAAAACATTAGACTTCTGTCCAATGTATTCGAACTGTACCGACACCCCGGGGTCATATGATTGCGCATGTATAGAAGGATTCACACCAAGAAGAAGTCCAAAGGAAAAGTGCGTCGGTATGTTTATGAATTTTATGTTGTTATTGACAGTTTGATCCATACTAATATAGTTTTATAAGTAAACTAAAATCGATGTTGATGTTTCTTTTTTACAAGTCTCGTTGTTGGTTTTTAAACATCCAAGTAATTTTGAAATGATTCCGCTTGTTTAATATCAGTTTATTTATGTATTTATTATTCCATTTACCTAAATAGACATAGACGAATGTGAACTAAACACACACAACTGTGATGAAAATGCCGACTGCTACAATACAATCGGAGGATTCTACTGCAAATGTAAAAGAAATTTCAGAGGGAATGGCACAAACTGTGAACGTAAGTGTGAATCGAGAATCAAGTCAGATTCTTATCATTAGAGCTTTTGATCAATTTTCAACAATGCTGAAGATGGTAAGAATTTAGAAAATTAATCAAGTAATTGTTATATGAATAATGGTTTTGTTAACTCGTCAATAAAAAGTCTCGGGAGAAGCGTTTATATATTTGTTTTTTAACAGTTTAGGATCTTTTCACAGCTTATGGTAAGTGTTCTGCTTTTGGCGATCCGCATTTGCTAACCTTTGACGGATCTTGGCTCCATCCCCAGGGAACTTGCGACTATATTTTGGCAACAGACAACTGTAGTACCAATAGTGGAAACCCCACTTATACAATATCATCCGTTTTCTACAAGAAACATCCTGACGAAAATGTTTCGTGGGTGCGGAGTCTGAAATTTAAAATGGAAAACCAAGTAAGTTTTAAAAAGTCACAAATAAATGTGGAAGTAGATCTAATATCTTATATTTCTTGTTTTACTTTTAAAACGTATTTTATAACTTGCTCAGATTGTTCATGACTAGGAGAAGACTAATATAATACCTTTATTTAGTCAAATATCGTCAAAGGGACATCGAAAAAATCAATTTTTGTATCAAAAATAATACTGCATTGATCAGTGTTCTCAGACTCGCAGTGTTCGATATGCGATCTATATAAATATGTGGTTCTTCATGTCAAAGATCAAGACATAAAAATGTTATAGAATTATAGCAACTCCTTATTAATAACTCTAGAACTCTCTAGATAATGTCTTTAAAATTGTTGCGCTGTTTTGTCATGAAATGGTCACATATAAGGCACTATGACCCTAGTTTCTTTCTTGAACACGTCTTATCAAACGTTTAGGCCAAAAACCCTCAAAAGACTGTACGGAGGCTGATCATGATAGGAAAACGGTCCTTAATTTGATCGATATTATTAGTTCAACAGCAAAAGACGCTAAGAGTTATTACTCGAACAGATTTTGAAAATAACACCTTAAAGATATATGAACTGTCTAATAGTCTGACATATTTAATATGTTCTTTGTATTGTATGATATTATGAATGGAAGTGTAATGTCAAAAAGAAATGTTCCCATCAATTCTAATTCAAAAACTTAGTACTAATAGTGTTAATAATGACACTGCCTGTGCTGCTGTCTTATTTATCTGTGTTACCTGTTTGTCCAGCCTACAGGCTCACAGCTGAAATCAAAGGACTGAAAGTGCTGGAGATCGATTGTCTCTGAACGACACAGTCTGCACACATACATGTGTAAATATCAGGACAACATAGACTGTACACATACATGTGTTAATATCAGGACAACCCTTGTCGGAGTAAAGTTATAAACTGGAGACACAACTGTCCACAAATTTTGACCTTTCACCATTTGTGTAAACTTTACTTTTGAGATAGGAACCCATGTGCTTACATTATGTCATTCAGTGACTATGTTCAACTACCCTATGAAGTCTGCCCATAGTACTCGTTAGAGGTGTGAGGCAGTATAACAAGATAGATAGATAGATAGATAGAAGTATTAAGCTGTGAATCGTAACTGAGAAATGGATTTTGACAAAACTGAACTGAAAATTTATGGTTTGAACAACTTTAAATGCCATTCAAAAGTTATGGATATACCCATAAGGTTTTTTCCATTTTGTCACTGCATCTCAAAAGTCAAATTTGTCCACAAAGCGAATTTTTCGTAAGTGCATTCAACCATAGACATTAAACTTGGATATTATTTGGCACACTTAAACCCCTTTCAATAGTGACAGTCTGATCGAAATGACTACAAAATGATCATTAAAATCACTCAGAAAGACGTTTTTGTTTCCCCTATTAAGGTTCGTCGACCATCTCTTGTTTGCGTCTACGATCTATGATGACGGTATCATAAGAATCAACACACACAAAAACGCAATGGTACAAATGCGGGTCGATCCAAAATCAGACGACGAAGACGGAATAGGGTCAAAATTAGACATATCCCATACCGGAAGCGTATTTTATCAACAATTCATCTTGCATTTCAAAGCGTTTTAAGAGGTTTTGAAATGTTGTTTTTGTAGTAATTTGATCATACACATTTTAATTGCGTCATAGAAGACGCTCTTTGCTATTTCTGTTGCGTCATTGACATAATTTGTGAGTCAAAACCGCAGAAAACGCGCTCTCGCGGAAACACTGAATTTAGTAAATCCGGTGTAGCGATACGTATTTCACGGGTCTTACATTTCTCATGTCACACCGGTCTGACGATAAAAACCGCGTAGGAAAATAGCTCTATATAGAACAGATGCCTCGTTGATTTAAGTTACAAATTATAAGAAAAACAACAATATAATATTATGCTATTCTGAAATGTTTTGATATTATTTAGATATGTTACTATATAATTTTTAAAACAGAGGACAGTATAATTCGTAACAACGGAATATATGGAACTACTTGTTTGTATGTAAAGAGTTCGGCTGTAAGGAAGCTATACTATGTTAACATTGGATCCGATTGAATAAATCAATCGCTCCAAAAATGGAATTCTATTCCTGTTTTATTATTTCTGGATAAGAGGTAGATAAGTTCTGGTCATACTTTCATATCAAGTTGTGTTTTAATGTTATATCATTTACAACGACGTCTTGATGTAATTTCTTGCAATTAAATTTAAGGATTAACAGAAAAACCTATTTAGTATTTGAAGAAGTATATTTCTCATTACTGCTACAATGTAACGTAGGAACATGTATTATGCACGAGGCTTATGCTGCTAGGTAACCTCATCCTATGGTAGACAGTGTCTATATTTTATTTTTTGAAAATGTGAAATATGTACATCGGTATGGAGAAAAAAACTATTACAAGCGCATGTGTCTTCACGGCTAACTGTTACAAGCGCATGTGTCTTCACGGCTAACTATTACAAGCGCATGTGTCTTCACGGCTAACTATTACAAGCGCATGTGTCTTCACGGCTAACTATTACAAGCGCCTGTGTCTTCAGGGCTAAAGAAATTTAATTCTGAGTAGGCATATTCACTGGTAACTTCATCAATAGTTTTAGTTTACCCCCGAAACAAGTTTAGGGGGGTTTTACTTGAGTCACCCTTGGGTCGGTAGGTCTGGGGGAGGTGGGCGGTCCGTTGCATTTTCCTTGACCGGATCATAACTACTAGTTGGAATTCATTACAACTTAATACAATGGTCAAGCACATTTAGAGGAAGATGAAGTGCAGTTTTTCTAATAATATGAATGAAATTGTCTAACATTACGTGAGAAAAATATGTCCTTAGTGGTTTGATTTTACTATGGTTTTACAATTTTTTTTATAATATCTTATCAAATCATTTGAGAGAGAACAAAAGTAGGAATCAGAACACGTTTTTCAGAAGGCATTAACTTTGCTGTTGGCCTTCTTAGTTGAATGTCTAATTATTATGTTTCGGATCTCTATGTCAAAGGTCAAGGTCGCAAGGGCTTGATTTAGTAAATTCATGTGCACCGATAATCTAATTAACCCGGGTCACAGTTTTATGATATTTCACAAAAGTGATAAGCAGCATGCTTAGTTGTGCATGGTCAATAATAAAATATTGGCCGCTCTAAACCTTCAAAGACCCTTGTAAGAATTTAATGATACTTCACAGAATAAATAAGTACCATGCTTAGTTGTGCATTGTCCAATAATCAAAAAATCAAATCTTACATAAATTTTATATAACTGCGCCATAATATGAAGGGTAATTTTCAATTTTTGACAAGTACAGATTTTTCTCTAAATTTCATATTATAAAACAGTGATAAATATCTTTGACAAAATTATGGTGTTTAGTTTGAATGGTTATGTCAATTTAATGAATATTCCTTGAGTATTTACTTTACTGTGCCAAGGAACAGGAAAGATATTGAATTAGATTAGACGATTATTACAGAGACAGACAGGAATGTCGAATATAATTTCAATGAAATTATGATTTTATCGAGACTAATTTCTGGTTGATTTATAGTTGATATTTTTTTTGTCAAATTGAATTAAATTTCAACAAGATCATCATATCAAACATTCATTTATGTATCCATATATCACGGTTGGGAATCACGTGATCAAAATAATCTCTTAACAAAAGTAGATCTCAGAAAAAAGAAAATAATGAAAGCCGTTTAGCTGTAAATGTAAAATGTAGCCTATCTTATGGCAACATAAAAGTATTATAGAACTACACAGGTCTCAATCATAGTCACCTTCCGATTGTGCTGAACACTTCGAGAAACTGACATAATTTTTTTTGAAGTATTCATCACAATTAGAAGGTGATTGTGATTCAGACCTGTGTAGGTCTATAATACTTTTATGATGCCATAAGATAGGCTATATTTTTTATTTAAAGCTAAACGGCTTTCATTATTTTCTAACATTTTTCATAGATGTACTTTTGTTTAGAGATTATTTTGATCACGTGATTCCCCACCATGTATATATCATATAAAAACATATAAAAACAGGCCTTAGAGCATATTTTAAAGTTAGTTAAGTTTAGTTGTATTGTATTTATATTAACTACTGCCGATGACTGATTCATGGGGTTCGGGCTATTTATAGCCAATCACGAGAGTATTGTAGGTTTTCGTGCATGTGCAATAATTTGTTGTTGTTGTTTTTCAGACCATTGAACTAATGCAAAACAAAGAGGTACGAGTTGATGGCATTAGGAGACACTTACCTTACAAAGTAGCAATGCAGTTTGTTATCACACTAGATAGAAGTCGAAATCACGTGGTATGTAATAATGTCGAGGCAAAATTGTTTGAACCCATATGAGACCTCCATTTCTTTTAAATATTTTATAAATGCATAGTCATATCAAGTACTATTAAATCCTTCACGAAGTTTCAAAAGACGCTATATCTGTACTCGCTTATACCAATAGCCTATATTCAGTGTGTAACAAGGTAACATTTTATCCGCTGACGTGCAGTTGTTTCGAAAATAATTTAATACTTTTGACAGTTGAAAGCTCCATATTAGGAAATAATGAAGCAAATTTACACCACAGAACTGTAGATTTTTACTGTTAATTCTACTTGAAATACATCACTTTTCTCCTAATCGTAGACATGGTGATCAGGTAAATCGCTTGCCATTTATAAACAACACTACGTATAAAACATCATCATTATGAATATGTTTTCCTATTAAGGACATGTTTGTTTTATAGTGAATGTACGGAAAACATGTTATTGATCTTTTACAGGAGTTACGTACAGCTTCAGGTTTAGAAATTTCGTGGAACGGATATGACGAAGCTGAGATATTCCTTCCGGGTACTCTATCCGACAAAACATGTGGCTTGTGCGGTAACTTTAACGGTAACGCAGATGACGACCTAACGCTCGGGCCTCTGTGCGCGGAAGGCAATATTGTAAGTACTTGCGACTTTGAGAACTTAATTTCGGTAGGATGATATGTTTATTTATATTTATTTAACATGTATGTGCACAGTCTTCGCAAAAGTTAATGAATGAAATGTATATAAAAGAATCACACAGCCGAATTCTGTGTCATTATCGTGGAATAAGTTTAAAAAAGAGATTACAAGCAAACATAATATCTATTTTTTTTACAAACTTTCTCTTATGTGAATATGATGACAAGTATACGCTTACAAACACATTCAATCATAGAAAATAAAATCGCAGAGTACCAATGCGCGATCATTTTTCAGGTATAACTTTGATATAAACAGGTATATGCCATCTTTAAAAACACACGCTTTTTGCACCAGACTGATGTGTTTAGACCTTTTTTAAGCCTTGTCATAACCTCTGTAGTAATAACATCGGAGTTTCATTAGAGAACCAAGATTCAACATTTCATCATTTAGTGTATGAAACTAAAAGAAAAAGTGGATATTTTTAAAACAGAATTGCAACTTGATGTGTAACTGTGAAACCTGACTCAACTCGTCTATCAAAATGTCCAGTAATTATTCAGTAACATGCTCAACTTATTCTCTGTCGTTGTAATCTTGATCGTTTACAAGCATGTAAACGTTGAATAACCTATGTATTCAAACAAGCAATATTATGTACACCATCCACGACTGTTCACGTTCATCCCTACTTAGTCAGCTTATCTCCGAATTCCGCATTACAACTGGTCTTTCTTTGAATAGTCTTACAACTTACAAGACACACGATCTTCTCGTAGTGGAGTATATATCTACTTGTGCATGTACTTGGTCCCATCGGCCACCTGGAGATGATTCAGCGCAGAGTCGCAATGTTTCACAACAAATGTATCAGTGAACAAATTCAGTCTCAAAACCTCTACACATTCTAATGAGACACATTTCAAAATAGACATAACCACCTCAATCTTCAAAATAGACATAACCACCTCATGTTCCAAGTTGTAATGGCAGTCTGTTCACTTTAGTTCCTCCTCTACGTAATATGAAATGTACCGGAATTCACAACTAACACTTCAATACATACTATTTTCCTCCAAAATTTGTCCTTTGAGTTATTTTCATCAGCAGCAAACAATACACTACTTGGTGGTTCATGGTTGTTCCTGCCGGTATGTTCTCAAAATAAACACTAGGAAGCTGTTTATATTCAGTTCTGATCTGCGTTAAAATGATAGTTCTGAGACACAGTGTTTTGTCTGTGATCTTTTGCCACGATAGAATGTCCCTCTATTGCTCAAAGTTAATTTTGTCTTGCATTTTACTGACGCTGTGTTGATATACACATCGGTGATGTTGCGATATTTTCCAGGTTTTAACTTTTATAAAGGTACTATTTGTACAGTAATTATTTATTGAATTATGCCATAAATGGTTTCTCCCCTTAACAGATAGACAGATTACGATGCAAAGGTCTTAACAGCAATCAAGTATTTAATTCCCCCCACCATGATAATGGTGGAAGGGCATATAGTGTTAGCTCTCTTCGTGAATATCTGTGACTCATAAAATCTTCTTCACAAGAAAATCCCACATTTTTGTGTTTTAAACAACAATACTAGGACATCCGTGTTCCATGAATACATTTCTAATTATAATTACAGACCACAAATCATGAGTTGTTTGCAAACTCTTGGATCGATCCTGCCAGCGATATGTGCGAAGCAAACTGTACAACTGTAGTGGAGCCCGAATGCTTACCAGAGAGGAAAACGTTTGCCGAAGAACAATGTAATAGAATATATGACAGCAAGGTGTTTAAGGTAAGCATTTTTATCCTAGAAACATGTAATATGCACTGTTAAAAATATTAGAAATAAAAACAAATACTACGGTATCACTCTCCTGACAGTGTTTCCGAGTACAAATTTAGGTATCGAGTCGAGTTTGTAACTTGGCAGAATACACATTTAGAAAATATCATGCACAACATTATCACATAGAGCTGCCATAAACAACCACACCTTTATAAACAACCAGTCCTACATAAACAGACATACCTATATAAACAACCACACCTATGTAAACAACCAGACCTACATAAACAGACATATCTATATAAACAACCAGACCTATGTAAACAAGAATGAAATTTAAAGTGAGTCCTCCTACTTTGAGAACTTATCTAAGTTATCTTCATTTTTCAAATGTACTAATCCTAAATTTAAATGTTTTCTTTATATCACTTTTCCTGTAAGTCTCTTTTCACTATTTCAGTATATCTGGAGATACGTAATAGTGTGCATATATTATTATTCGTTCATAATTTCCATATTTGAGAAAAGTTCACTTCTTATTTCTCAACACAAATATCAGTAAAATATAATTTGTTATTGGATATAACATTGTGTTCTTTTGTGTCATTGTGTGCTTTTGTGTCATTGTGTGCTTTTGTGTCATTGAGTGTTTTTATTACCATTTTTTCAAATTCTACAACAAATAAAATAAAATTTATCTTTTTGTTTTACATATGTTTCAAAGTCAATTTGAAATTTGACATTTTCACGAGATTTAGTTTATGTTGAATAAAAATTCTGTTATGTAGAAATTGAAATTGTGTTTTGCACACAGAACGATATATTATATAACTATTTGCCAATATTACATTACATTGATTTTTGACGATGTCTGCTTTCATTTTATATCGGATCAGTTTCTATTTTGTACAATTTTTATAAAATGACTTTAGTTTTCAGATTTTTCGGTGTTTTATATTTATCAGTTTAAGTAGAAGATTTGATTATGCACGATTTTTCAAGGTCGTTGATTGAATAGGAAATTAAAATTTCAATGACCACTTTTTTAGTTTTTACAGTTTGGGTATCCAGTTACGTTTGTTTTCCATATGTATTGATAGCAAGCTTCCTTTTGTGAACTAATGAATAAATAGGGTTTGTTTTTGCATGTTCCTTTTAAATTTCCATAGTGTCGTTGTCCTACAATTTCATCTAAATAGCATGGGCTAAATGATTTTAAGAAAGTTTTCCATGTGTTTAGAACTTTGACACAAAACTGAGATATAATATTGAAGAGATTATCTGCTTATGAAACTTCTTTCGTTGAAAACTTTGTCAAGTGATTTGAGGTAGGACGTCCCTGTTCCGACTCAATATTAAGTGTGCGCTTGTATATTGTTATAAGATCACATTTACATTAAGGGCCAGTATCGAAACATCTATGTTAATACATTTTATCCGCATTATAACTTCTTTCGTTGAAAACTTTGTCAAGTGATTTGAGGTAGGAGGTCCCTGTTCCGATACAATAGTAAGTGTGTGCTTGTATATTATCATAAGATCACAATTATGTTTAGGGCCAGTATCAAATCATTCATTCTAATAAATTTTATCCGCAATATACATGAATTTTTCTTGCAGCAAAAGCTTTTTCCTTTCCATATAAGCTCATTTATAGCATCTTCTGTTTCAATCTCATAAATTATTTAAGGAAAAAACATTAAATTAACAATGAAAAATTTGCCTTGCAGTGTAAATTGTCTTGATTTCCAAATTTTCTAGGCATGGTTTTATCGTGTTTATTTTGTTTCTTCATTTATCATCATTATTTATGCTACATTCGTGGCAGACGACAAGAGTTTTAATGAAAGATTTTGTCCAGCTTATTTCGTTAAAACTGCTGAGTACTGCCCTTGATTGAGACCACGCTTGCTATTGAGTCGATTTACTTTATGCTAGGATAGATTTCAAACTTTTGTTTATGGATTCAAAGGCCTGGTAAAAAACGTTTTACGTACACGTAGTGCATAAAGTAAGTGTATATGTTCTGTAATCAGCAATTAACTATTTAGTATTTACCTCATAATGCATACATTGATTTTAATGTTGTATTTATATGCTACTCGTAAAAGTTGTTAGATATAAGTTTCCTATTCCATTTAAGTCTGTGTTAATCGGCGGTTTTTAACAGACATTATATCTTACATGACGGACATGTTGCGTTTGATTTCACGTTCAAGAGCAGTAGAAAATACAAATATGCACCCAAAAAGTTAATAAAGATATCACACAGACGGGAAAGTTATTTTACGTTTTTGACCGAAATGTACACGTATTAACTACGTTAAGTGATATTACAAAAGGTTTGGGTCATAATAAAGGAGAGTGAGACACTTTTAATAATTTCCAGCATCTTTATCACGAAAGCACAAAAGAACGAAACATAAATATGTAAAAATGTGTAGTGATTGGGTGAACACTAAGAACAGATATTTGTGTAGCGTGTGTAGCAGTTTTGGTAAAATCATGTTGTATCAATTCGGTACTCCGAAATTATAGGCATTTGGACTCTTGTACGAGTAACATATTTCCTTATGGACGAAATTTCAATTTATGCGGTTTAATGATCAAATCTGGGATTATCTCAAAATAAAATCAATTGCACTTTTTGCATGGCCAAGATACTAATTTAAAAAGTATACTGTCACTGTATGTATGTATTTTAGAGTTTTACCGTTGTTACCGGATAAGCCATGTGACTAATGTCTCCAAAAGAGTTCAGTTGATTTAGGTATTTAGAGAAAGTACAAAACAAACAAAAACTCGCGTCCCATTCCGGAGACATCCTTTGGCTCTTTAACATGCCCGGTTTACACCACCGATACATCGGCCCTTGGATTTAGGTCTCATCCGAAAGCCTATTAGACGTGTAAGTAAAGGAGCAGGGATTGTCAGTCGAGCATGTTAATCACTACACTGATCCTTGCGTTTTTCTTGTATTGTTTTGCCGCTGTCCGACCGCCCGCATAATAACTAAGGAACCAATGGATATATTTCATGGCACTTAAAATAAGTATAAAATAGCATAATGCCACAACGCATGCGGAATTTTTGTCAAGATTGGCTAAGTATATGTAGAGTTATTGTGGCTAGGTATCTCTAGAGTTATTGTCATGTATCGTTATTTTCTTCTATATTCAATATGAAGACATTAAAAACTGCATTTATCCTGATCTGGTATGCAATCATACACTGGCTGTTCCCCGTCAACGTAAGCAAATGGTATTTGATTTTGGTTTCTGTCGTATTCACTGCCTTATCCACACTATAAAATTATGTTTTAACGGACTCGTATTCTATACCAACATGAGCGGATCAGTAGTGTAGTGGTAAACGCGATGGACTGGTTATCTAGGAATCGCAGGTGTGACCCTGCTCCTCAACTAGCATATATAATGGTCTTTTGAAACAGACCCGAAAGCGAGGTCCGATGTATAGGTGATGTACACCGGGCACGTGTAAGAACCATATGGTATCTCTTGCACGGGACGTGTTCTGTATCTTGCGCTTTCCCCCAAAAAATAAAATAACTTATACTTCTGGGTGCGTTTGGTCATATGGATTATCAGGTACCAACAGTTAAACTCTAAAATACATACCAGATACATACAATACATACATATTCTACACCAGCGATTCCAGCTTAAAATCAATCTACTAACAGCTTACAAGAGATGCATTATAGACCATTGAAGCAGGCTGTGAACATTGACCAATAACTTTGCTTTTTCATTGGAGTGATAAATTGATTCAACTCTCTTTCAAAACAATAATCTTTAACCTCTTACTTACATTTGGGTTTTGAATGCAGATTAATATCTTTTAATTACGTGTCAGTATTATAACATATTGATAGAAGGAAATATGACGCAGGTGGATATGCAGTATGTCATCCTCAGTACCTTGTCCAAGGGAGTAAGATTGGTCATGCAGACATGATGGCAATCTGCACTTGTTTGGCTTTAATGATTTTCAGATGCATTACATAGTTAGGCAGGGTTTACAAAACAGCAAGTTTCTTGTACAAGACATTAAAGATAAGTCAAAGTGACGGCTTGTACAAGAACTTACCCTACACAAGATCTAGCAAGAATCGTTTGACAATTAATCACAAAATAGCGGGAACGTGTCATCAGCACATAATACTGTCTTTAGCATGCAGACAAGTTTTTGAATTTTTAAAGAAAATATGAAAATAATGAATGATGTTTTAAAAGAAATGCATTAAGTGTTCTTATCGAAACAAAATACACATTGAATGACCAAAACATATTAAAATGGCCTTTAAATTTCATCTTAAAAACTCTATGTTTTGTTCAGTGTAATAGTGCTTTGCACTTGTATCATATAGATGTTCCCTTTTTTGGTATAAATTGATCAGTTGATCAACTTTGTCCTTTGACCAAGCCATTGTGTACAAAATTTTAAAAGATGTACATGAAATACCTCTCCCACATCTGTTTTTCTCATTAAACACTTCTTATCAGAAATTTGACAGCCAAGAAATTGTGTAAAAAAATAAAACAGTCTCTATTCTCGTGCAAGATACTTATCGCATATTATGTCACATTAATTCTGACAAAAGTTGCTCAATGTTGTTTACATATGAAAAGTTTTTGTACAAGGAATACATAGTACTTATCTTAATGTCTTGTACAAGAAACTTGCTGAATGTAAACCCCCACTAATTTCCGTTAAAAGCAATATAATTTGTTCGAGTCATGGTTCCATAAACAAAGATGCATGTATATCTATGACAATGACAATGACAATGACAAATAGTTTATTTGATATTGGCCACCGGCCCATTACAAAATATATGTTACAATTTTGTATCAATTTCTTAGACTGGTAACTGTTATTGACAACAATGTGTAAATAATTATACTGGTTAAATACCAACAATATGTAACTAATACTGGCTAAAGTACACAGCTCTTACTTGTAATATTCTATCAATATGGTTCACATGGCAATATTACAGTTCATACATCTATTATATATTCTGTTATATATCTAGCATTGCTTTGCGTTTTTGAAATGCATAGTACGTATACATTGCTAGACCTATTATGACCTTTTCAGAATTACAGCTCATGAGAATTCTAAACTTATGAACGTTAGTATTTTCAAAGTATTTTCGAGGAATATATTTTTCTCTAATATACGAAAAAGCTGGACAGACTAAAACAAAATGGTATTCTGTCTCTATTGCATAGTTACATAGTTTACAAATTCTATTTTCTTTTGGTGTGTTATTATACCTTCCTCTCTCTATTTCAAAAGTATGCGATGAAGACCTTAGTGTTGCTAGAGCATACCTAAATTTACGTACTTTTACATAATTTAAATATGCTTCGTGTTTGAATTCGAGCTTATAATAAATATAAGAACTTAGTTTAGAGCTATCTCTTACTGTCCCGACCCACTCTTGAATATATTGATCTTTTAGACGTTGTACAAATTTAAATAAAAATGACTTTTCCTGTTTTACACATTGATCAAACCAAAGATACCCGAAACCATTTTTACATAACAGATTTCGTATACTTGTAACCCAGTTGCTTTGTCCTAAATCATCTAGATATTTCATCATCAAATAACTTTTCTTAACATATCTGTCATCTCTCATTTTCAATATTTTACACCAATATTTCATACTTCTCTTGGCTGCGTTTATAAACATTGGGTACCTCCCATAGTCGCCTAACACCGCAGCATTAATAGTTTTTTGACTTACACACATATATCTTTTACAGGCATAAGAATGTACAATTTCTGTAGAATTTTGCCTTTGTGTACCCCAAATTTCTGACCCGTATAGTAGAATAGGACTGATTTTTGTATCAAATATATTAAAAAATACATTTCTTGGTATCTGTCCATAATCGTATAATTTTCCCAGTACTGAGATTAGTACTCTTTTAGCCTTTAATGCTTGTTCCCTTGCCATACTAATATAAGATAGTTGCTGTGTCAAAGTTACTCCAACATAACAAAAACGCTTAACTGTTTCAATAGCTTCACCATTATAAGTCCATTTCTCATGTTTAGATAGTATCCCACCTTTTTTAAATACCATAATTTTCGATTTTTGTGTATTAATCTTTACCCCCTTTTCACTACAAAACTTATGCAATGAATTTAAAAGTTTTTGGAGACCTATAACTGTATCTGCAGTAAGTGCCAGATCGTCTGTAAACAAAAGTGACAGTATTTCGGTTGTGTCAGGAAAAAGCTGTATCCCTCTTACACCACTTTCTTCAATATATTTAACTAGTTCATCAATGAATACTAAAAATAATATCGGTGATGCCAAACAACCCTGTTTTAAACCTACCGGACACTTAAAATGTTCTGTAAGACCCACATTTGTTTTGACACAAGCCTCTACTCTACTGTACATACCAAGTATTGCTCTATACAATTTCCCTTTAATGCCATTTTGTTTTAAAACATTCCATAATTTGTTTCTTTTTATCATATCAAAACATTTAATAAAATCTATAAAAGCTACATATATCTTACCACCTGGTTTTGATAATTGTTTATCTATAATTGCTTGCAAAATAAATACATTGTCAGTGGTTGAATATCCCCCCGCTTGAGATTCATGTAGTTTATCAAATATATTAACAAAAAAAGTCAATCTTCTTGTCAGAATACTGGTGTATAATTTGCCACATATATCTAAGAGTGATATACCTCTATAATTTCCAGGTACATTTATATCATCTTTCTTATATAATGGTACAATTACTGCTTTACTCCAAGATTCGGGAAAAGTTCCAGTATCATATAATCGATTAAAAAGCTTTCCTATTAACGGTAACATGAGATCGATCCCATGAATAAAAAATTCTGGTATGATATTATCTTCACCACTGCTAGTGCCAGCCTTAAGACCTTTAACTGCTTTTAGTATCTCGTCATCTGTAATTTCAGAATTAAAAATGGAATATTCAGTCTCATTTTCAGAATTGTTCACGATTATATCTGATTTAACAATATTCTCCCCTTCATCTAGGTTAAAAAGGTTCTCAAAATAGGTTTTCCATTCCTCTGGTGAAATAGAATTTGAACTAACGCTTGGTCTAGAACACATAAATTTAAGTTTCCTCCAAAACGACTTTGGGCTTTTCGCATAATGTATCAGTTCATTTAATTGGGAACTGTAATATTCTTTACGTTTCAAGTCACAATAATGTTTGAACTCATTTCGCGCCGAAATATATGGATTTAAATTTTTCTCGCTTCTGAGACGTCTAAACACGCGAAGTGTTTTGTTTTTTAAGTATTTAAGTTTTCTGCATTCGCCATTAAACCATTTTGCTTGATACTCCGTTTTCATTTTCGATCGTTTTAAGCAACATTTACCACATGAATATAGAATGTCATTAAGTTCATTTATAACATCGGATAAAGATGTTGCCACATCCATAATTTCTAATGTAAAATTATTTATAAAGGATGCGGATAAATGATTTCTCAAATTTTCACGGTATTTGGAAGTGTTACTTTCGTCAAATATATATTTATCTCTGATTTCCAGTATATCTATACAAAGTTCTGTGTCCGAGTAACGTTTCTTTATACATACCAGAAAAAGGTTTTATGTTGCACACACATAAATTCCACAACATATCTTACATCGAGATTCGAGTGAAACTCGAGGTCAATTAATCTACGTTGTAAGAACTCCAAATTCAAAGATTATTTAAACTAGAAGTGATTAAGAAAATATTTCTCAAGATATCTTTATTTCATCAGTTTAATGGCGTACATCTGGTTACCAATTATAGATTTCTTTTGCTGTGTTACAGGAATGTCTGACTAAAATGGATGAGCATAACGGTTACCTAGTTGAGATTTACTACAAAACATGTCTGTTTGACATTTGCCATATCAATGACGATGCGGAGGAAGGTATGAGCGTTCAATTTATAGTAATATAATATTACATACGTATAGTATATAATAAATATATAGTAATAATGGTAAGTAATGCAAACATAGAATGATCGCATGCACTTTTGTGTACAACATTGTTCCGTGCAATAAATTACAGTCAAACCTGTGAACAAATATCACTGTCTGGAAGAGGCTAAAGCGGTCTTCGTTCGCAGGTGGTCTTTTTCCACAGGTGTCTGTCAATAGATGAATAGTGCATGGTTTTCTTCCTACTGGGCTTTATTTGCATGGTGGTCTTTATTTGGAGGATGGTATTATTCGGAGAAGGCCTTTATTCGTATGTTGTTATTTATTTGGATGTTATCTTTATTCGCAAGATGATCTTAATTTAGTGGTGGTCTTTATTAGGAGGTTGTCTTTATCGGCATGCTTTCTTTATGCGGAGGTTTTCTTAATACGCAGAGTGATCTTTATTCGGAGATGATCTTTAACCAAGTTTGACCGTAACAAAGTTAACTGTCACAAAGTAAAGATCTTAAGTCCTGCAAATAGTTATGGGTTTCTTTAGTGGCTTTCTCAATGTCTAATTAAACGATAGCCTCCAGGGAACAGAGTGGCCTCATTCTTCAGCGGTTGTTATTGCTTCATGAACATAGTACATGTACATTTATAATATAAGTACAGTTCGTATCGGATAATGTTACAGTGACGCTTCAGAAGAGTCCATTATTATGGTGTTAATTCGTTTCATATAGTATAGTATTTCATATTGTATAGTTTGTTTTCTTACATCCATGATCTACCTTTTTATTGCAATCGTTGTTAACCTATGTCCACATATATATTTATTAATTCACTTTCATATTGTCATAAGTGACCTATAAACTTGTTTCTATCAATAGCAAACTCTCTGATATTTCCCCGTTTCAATCTAAAGGCTTTCGTCTTCAAAATCTGCTTGATAGCAGTTTTTTGTTCGGCATAACCTCTGTGAGAAATTCTCACAGAACATTAATAGGCAGCAAAGTAACATGTGTTCCCATTTCAGATGGAAAACATGTTACAAACACTATCTGAAAACTATTTTCGAAAACATTTGCGCCGCAGAATGGACTGGATAATGAATTAAGTTTCGGCATTATTGTTGTCATAACTTTGATCTTGAAATGAGACCATCTGTATTGTATTACAGTCCTGTGTCCTCATGCAACATTTTTGAAGGATGAATGTTCACATGTAGTTGGTGTTGAGATAACGTCGCCGTTCAGGTCGGAAAACTTCTGCAGTAAGTCAACTTACATCACTAGATGCATCCAAAACTTCATTTTGAGTGTCACAACAACATTTATCTTCGAGACTTAATCACACTCATTCACAAGTTTATAATTTTCTACATTTATGGTGAAATGTAAATATTTGCTGTTTATTTCTGAAATATACCTAGAAAGAGATATGTGATCTGTCATACTTGACAAAATACAGTTAAAAACTTTAAAAAGAAATGCAGTACTTAATGAAACCAAAAGCATCGTGTTACTAGAATGTACTTATATATATTACAATGTATGATCAGAACAGAATTTTATTTACGACTTGTACAATAAGTACATCATCAATATTATAATATTCAGAGCCTACATGCCAAGCAAATGCGGATTACGAGTTTTGTCCGAAAACCGCTATTCAGACCTGTCGCGATTACTTGACTAATTCAACACCTATTGCAAACACTCGTTGTGAAGAAGCTTGTGTCTGTAAGGATGGCTATATGTATGACGTTGGAGAGTGTGTTCTTCCTGAAGACTGCGGATGTCTAAATGAAGACCAGACTTTGTATTACAAGGTAATCCATTACACTTATCTAGTATATGTCACTAATCTTGTTATAATTAATTCATAAGTATTTTAGTGGAGTAATTAAATTTCATTTCACATATTCAAAAAAACAGAAATTGTAGCTTTCGTTTTTATCAAAATTGCCTTTAAAAATATTCAAGCGTAACTCTCATCCTTCATGTTCACGCCTTTGTCTATTTATTTTATAAAAGATGTTTTGTATTTTTTCCAGAAAGGCGAAGTAATTACTAGCGACGCATGCCAAGAGCAAATAACATGCGAGGGCGATAACCGATTTTCTTCCTCCAAGAATATTGAATGTCTCGAAAATGCAACCTGTACCGCAAAAGGCGGAATTTACGGGTGCCATTGTAATGAAGGACTTTATGGTGACGGAATCACATTCTGTGTCGGTACGTATAAATTGATCATCAAACATTCCTCATACTTCTATTGTGCTTCACATCTTTTCAAATTTATGCTCCGCAAAGGGAGAGTAATAGATCTATAGTCGCAACTTTGTTTGTCGGACACTTCGTCCTTCCGTCCGTCCAGGAGAATTACTCCAAATGTGAGGTCTAGATGTTAATAACTTGGTCAATTTTTGATAATAACCCTTTGTCAAATATGCTTTTCCGGAGTGTAACTCAAAAACTATATAAGAGTTTAAGTTGATCTTTCACATGTAGTAATCAATGCCAGAAGGATGGGAATGCAGTTCTAGGACTCACTTTAACTCGATTTTACCCCATTTTTGAGTTGCCCTTTCGGAGAAAAGACGATACATAGGGATTGCTTTGTCCGTGTCCGTCACAAAAACTTAACATTGGCTATAACTTTGCCATTTCTTAAGATTTCTTCATCAAACTTTCAAATTGTATTGCTTATGACGAAAAGGTCGTGATGCCGCCAAATGTCAAGGTCATATTTGAAGGAATAATGCCCCCTTTTGTACTGTCACGAATGTTTTGGCTACTCTGACAAAGTGTAAGAGGGCGACACAAGTGTTTTTCTGAACATCCAACTAGTTAATTATCTCCCTTTATCTTGTGAAACATGCTTGTCCTGGGCATGACTCGAAAAACTGTAGTAGGAATTTAGTTGGTATCTCACAGTTATAAAGGCATTGTGTGTATTGAGAGTAAAGTTTTATCAACAATAAAAACAAGCTAGTCTCATTTATGAATAACTATCTTTTAATAACGTGATCATATGCCTGACCGGAATTGATTAAAAGATTAGTGATGATATCAAATTTAACTTATACGCAGTGTTATAATGCATTCAAAAGCAGAGTAATGCATGATTACCTAAACTCGACCTTACCCAGTTTGACTTAGCTCCCTTATTATGTGAAACTTTGCTAACAGAGAACGTAGATGCTTACAAAAGTACTGATTATTAAGCAAGATAAAACTGGATATTGAAAGGAAGTCTAGTTGTATGGGCCAATGATATAATTACTTCCCTTTATCAATTTACTTGCCTGCAATGTTATGGTTAATTTTCATGCAAATGATTTTAAAGTGGTTTAAGCAGACCCTGGTTAAAACAAGAGATCTTGACTGCACATTCTGAAATGCATACTTCGGGGAGCATCCGTCGGTGAAGCCGACATTCTTGTTTCAATATGGCCACTTATAATGTATGTTACCAGGGTTTGTCTGTGGAACTTCACACACTGAAAAGATCACATTGAGAATAATCTCAAATGTGTGCAATGAACGTCATATCTATTTACTTATAACTATGTAGGAATATGATTATCCCCGCCGAGGGATATGACAATGAAAAGTGTCCATACGTCTGTGCGTACGTCCAACGTTTTTGTTCCGGCTATTTAGCAGGAGCTATATCTCATTAATCACAGATTGGAATACAACAAATCTTAAATGGAGCGTTCGTAACAAAAGGAGGTGTGCGTACTGTAAACATAATTCTGTTTAATGATTTTAACACTCAATTCTGGCACTTTAAATACATGTGCATAACGTATACGTGACATGTTTGTGTCCCGCTTGAAATTAATGAAACGTCAGAAAAAGTTTTACTATCAGGAGTGGACTGACATGTTATCTGCATTTTCAGGTAAATGATTTTTCACTGAGTAACGATCCTTTTGGTAATTTTTTTTCATACTTTTCATATACGTGTACCTGTAAATCTGTGTTATTTATCGGAAACCACTCACTGTAATGGAACGGTCAACTGCATCTCCACTAGAAAGAAGGGTTTTCAAATTACCAGGATGATTTAGTCCAAATATTCGTCATTGAAATAAGATCTTTTCAAATAAGTTCCTTTTCGGCCACCTTTCACACAAAAATCTTGCCGTAGCAGGGGAATGATCATGTCCATCAAGACTCTTGTTTCATTTAAAATATCAAAACCTTAAAAGGATTGTAACAATCGGAAACAGCTTTAATAAAAGCTATTTGTAAAAAGATGACAGTTACTGCTCACATATATTGATTATTATTTCTCACATTATATAACTGTTGTTTCAGTGGACCCATGCTTGCCAGCCCCATGTGGAGAAAATGAAACATGTGTTCATAAGTCAGAAACAGCGCCTTATTACGAATGCTTGTGTCAACCAGGTTTCATTGGCGATTGTAATGACTGTAAAGGTAATGACATCGTAAGATCTATACATGTAATGACGTTGCATTAACTGTTGTAGGATTTGTACATGTAATTGTATTGCAGAACTGTTCATGCAATAACACCACAGGAACTGTACAATAATGGACAATCTGGAATTGACCTTGTAATGACAAGGCATGAACTGAACATGATATAACACTGTTAGAGCTTTTCGGGTAATAACATTGCAAAAATGTACATTTAATGAAACACGAGGAGTAGTGGATATATTTAGTTTTAAATAAGATTAAGATTTACAAGAGGGGAAAATCTACATTAGACGGAATTAACATTTTCACGTAAGAGATAGTAAGGTTTATAATGATTTATACACTTGTCCTTTCAATACATTGTTTTGTTGTTGTTTTTTTTCAGTAGAATGAAATAAGGGTAAACCTAGAAAATATAGAGCAAAGTGTCATTACTTTCTTTATTGTATGGCTAAACTTCCGTTAAGATTCTGAGGTCTTAAAAGGAAACAAAACAAGACATATCGCCCGCCGAACTATAGCCCGTCTGTCTAGTGCAATATACATTGACTAGGCTGGTCATCCAGCCAATATTACTTTACATTGCACAAGAATGGCCTGTGACAATTTTGTAAACATTCGTTCCGCGTTCTTTGTCTGCACTTATAATTTTGTTCTTTCTTTGATGTAACATTAGTGGGTTTTTTTCAGAAATCGACGAGTGTGCTACTGGTATACATAATTGTCCATCAAATTCACGCTGTATCAACAGTGTGGGTTCATTCAAGTGCGAATGTAAAAACGGTTACTATATGTCTGGTGGTAAATGTCTAGGTAAGTATTTTATTAGAGCCTCTGTGATTTATTTAATCAGGCTTACTATGTTTTTTAAACCAACTATGCTTAATTTAATATAAGGATTTTGGGTTATTCGGGATGACCCAAGCGATTTTAGTAACATGCCAGAAACACCTTAAGAGTGTTTCATCAGAGTAGCATAGGAAAACCATTATGTGTAATTGTACGGGAAAACGTTGTTGATTATTAAAAGATGCAGTTCTTTAGAATGTAAGGTAGTTTGTTGAGAAAGAAATTTAATTTAGAAATGAGAAATGTATCCTTGTATTGAGTCATTGAATAAAATACAGACAGGAGTTTGGATACGTTGTAATTGAATAACGAGACGAGTTTACATTTTCGGTCATTGTTTCTGACAATTTGTAGCACTGTTCATTTGATATCTTAGTCTTTTTACGCATTTTGTGGTGTCTGTTGAAGTTATATTTTGCTCCCTCGTTTGTCAAAAGTAGCAAATTATATAAAATTTATGTAATGCAAACGGAATATTATAACAATCGGATGATATGCGGCGTCATATCGTTTTAGTTTGCTGTATAATTCCGGATCACACGAAAGGCGGTCGGGTTTTATATGACGTCAATGACGACACTTGTGTTTCTCATGTATAAACAAACAACATTAATAAAAAGTAAATACAAAATACAAATCATCTTTCTGGTTTAATAAATGCGAAAAAGACATTGTATTCATTTGTCTTAAAATGTGACATTAAAAAATGTAACGCTGTAGTAACGAGGATCTATTTTTCAACTTTTAGCGTAGGAATACAAGTGAGAAAATCATGCTTTCCGCTATTAATCCAATTGATGTTATCATGAATCTTTAATTAAAAAATTGTTTTAATAACCGCAGTTAAAGGGGGTCTCAAGAAAAGGAGACTTATGAAACTGAGTGTAACTTACCTTGTGCATTCATTGTCCAGTTGCCATATGGTATGATTGATATATTCGTCTGATCGAAATTTATAACATTTTGAATGCTTACTTTAGAATGAAAATACATGTACAAATTTTTAATTCCGAGCACGATTACAGCTCACAGTCGCGTGGTGACATAATATAAAAGATTAGTGCATCAATTGATCATTAGAAAAGGATTTTGCATTTTAAAATTCACGAATTTCGCGATACCGATGGAACGCGAACATTTGTAGTCGCGTAAATGTGCGACGTCGTTACAACGCGAGAAAAGGCGCCGCGAACATTTCTAGGTCTACAGTTTGAAATGAATATGCATTTATGTACAACTTACACAGTAGACAGATACTATACGGCTTAATTTATTAGATCAGAAAATTTGATACGGGATGTTTTATTTTACTACAGAAATAATAAAGAAAATTCTGATAAACATTAGTAGGGATATAATAAAGGCTTTTAATGGTGTTGTATGTCAGTAATTGGTGTCTGATAATATATGATAAAATTGAATTTTGCTGTTGTTTTTTTTTTTACAAATTTAATGTTACTGAGTTTCTGTAATGTTATGAGGTTTGGTAGTTTTACCAACGACATGATTACGACATTCTTATTCCAAATTTCGTTCTTGTAAACGTTATTTTGAATAGGTAAGTGCGGCGCGACTGACCAATTTATTTTCGTAAATGCATCAAAATGAACATGTTTGAAAACAATTTTTATAAATCAGTATTGTTCCGCTATTTACTGACTCGGTATAAAATTATATTAAATTAATATATTATTGATTTAACAAAGTTAAAGTTAAAGTGCAGCGAATATTGCTATTGAAAAATAATTTCAAACACTTATGTTATTTAGTACCCGATAATCTTATAGAATATGTCTGTCATTTGTGATCTTTTAGGGTCGTCATATTAATCATAATTTGCCATTCAAATTGATCGGTTTTCGTTAGAGTAATGGTAACATTCTTTTTCGACTATATGTTTTATTAAAGTGACATTATGCTCATCTTACTGCACATAGTGTATTTTTGGTGACAGTTTTATAAAATCAATTTTCGGTTGCTGTGCATTTAAATGTGTTGAATTGATGATAATGCCGCATTAATATTTGAAGTTGGTGCTTTAGAAATTAAAAAAATGGACAAATGAAATAATAATTCCTTCCTTGGCAGTGATCTCCCTTGTGTTGTTAGTGTTGCTCGGCAGTGGAAGGGAAGCTACTCCTGCATGCATTTGTTTATTTCTTAAATTGACTCTCCCAGTCAAAATAGGAAAAGTAATATTTGGAAAATTATTATTTCATACTGGTAGCAGGAAAAGTTTGATGTATTGGGTTAAAAGTCATTATTTCCTCTACCCTTTTCACACACACCTATTTCATCTGGAATTATACTTTAAAAAAATGTGCATAATGTCACTTTAAAACAACACAGTTTAAGCAAAGTATATTTGCTGCTGGAACTGATATAAGACTGCTTTTTGCAGTTTACTTTCGAACGCTAATTTTGGTAATTTGTCGTCGGCGTGGGATAACTTTTTACTTTTAATAGTGGGCTAACTGTTTTCTTTTGAAATTTGAGACTGTATTGCGTTCTTTTTATTATCTCAAAATAATTGTAACTGCGTAACGCCATCGCCATTACAATATGTTGAACCATTAAAGACCGTATAAACTGTCGCAAATGCTAAAAATCAATAAATTAGAAATTTTCAATCACATAACCAATCAGAAGCACTCGATTACACTATCATCATGAACAATTACGTATACATTTGTATAAGTTTTCTAATACAAATTCATTATTTCAATACTCAAATCCGTACTAATATAAGTCATGCAATAACAACATACGAAAACTAAAAAATATAGTATAATTTTATTTCCTTACAGATGTGGACGAGTGTCAGAGAGCAAAAGACAGTAATACGACCTTATGTGGAGATAATGAATTATGTGTCAATAAAATTGGTACCTTCAAATGCATGTGCTGCGCTGGGTTCGAGAAAATAAACGACATCTGTGAAGGTGAATTACCGATACCTTGTCTTTGAAGAAAGCTCTCTTCGTGTCATTAATTTAGATACATGTTTAATGATGTCATTTTTTGGGGTAATAAACTAAGCCATCAACCAATACACACTCACTGGTCAAAATAAGAAAAATTCAAGCATCTAAAGGCATCTCACAAAAAACTTCTTATATTTTTTACAGAAATAACTTTTAAACTCGAAAGGTAGTGACGGGGACAAGGTTCAACTGCATATTCAATTTGTTGATATGTACATTTTGTAATAATTATATAAGTGTTATAGTATATCATACAAATGTCAGAACACGGTCTCATTTATTAGAAATATTTCTTTTATAGGGTAGATTTATCTTGTATCAAAGTTACTCGGCATCTTGTAGCTTAATTCCAAGGTCACCTTTCGAGATAAAGGTTTCAACTCTAATAGTTTACGTCTTTTCATCTTCCTTAAATATTGTTATACCCCAGGAACACAAAGTGTAAGGGGGTATACTGGATTCAGCTTGTCTGTGTGTCCATCTTTCCGTCTGTATACGGAATCTTGTGGGGGGAAAAAACCTGGTCAGAATTAAATTATACTTCACACAAGTACAATGCTTAGTTGTGTATGGTCAATCTCTCGGGTCTCAATGTCAAAGGTTAAGGTCACAGGGGATCGGAATGAAATCTTTAGGACGCTAAATCTCCAAAATTCCTTGTCAGAATTTAATGATACTTCGCACAAGTGGTAAGTACAATACCTAGTTATGTTATGCATGGTCTATGTTTCGGGTCACTAGGTCAAATGCCAAGGTCAAAGGGGCTAGAGATAGTAAAATCTTATGGACGCTTAATCTCCAAAATCCTTGGTCAGAATTTAATGATCCTCCACACAAGTGATAAGCACTATGCCTAGTTGTACATGGTCCATGTTTCGGGTCACTAAGTCAAAGGTCACAGGGGCTTGAGATAGTAAAATCGTTTAATCTCCAAAACCCCTGATCAGAATTTTATTATACTTCACAGAAGACTCAAGTTGTGCAAGTCCAATAATTAAAGCATCAAATTTTACAAAAAATTATATACTGTGTCAGTGGGGTGTTCGGGTTCAGTGATAGTTCTAGTTGATACTTATATTAACAAATATCTAAAGATTAACATGAAGAGTTCAAAACCAATGCAAATAGAAATAATTCCAATGAACCAAGTAAATTTCGGTTCATTCTAATAGTTTGAATGGATTTTATATACCATGCTCAAATATATTTTCTTAACGATATCAGTGCGTTCGTACACCTAAAGTATCGTTTGTATAAATGATAATAAATAACTTGTGGATCTCAAATTGTGTTATTGTTTATAAACAGAATCATGTGTCAATTTTTATTTTATTAACAGCATCGACATCAGAAGCAGCATCGGCAGGAGAAAAATGTTGCCACTGCTATGGATATAAATGCCATGTGTCAGGAAAGGTATATAGTTTTGCATATCACAGATTTGTTTTATGCCGTCGGTATTCAGAGTTTCCTAACATAAAAAGGCAATATTTTTCAAGTTGTAATTTACTGTGATGACATATTATCTAATGTATGTAGTACGATAAAGCACCATGTTTTGACCCTGAACAATATTATTAGACTTGATTTTGCAAGGTTTGTGGAACAGACCATGTGACGTACTCTAGTTGGAAAGAACTGGAACTCACAAGGTGCATGAAAGATAAAAGACCCCTTCGGCTGGACTACTTCGGAAAGTGCAAAAGTAAGCCTTTTCACATATATGTAGAGACAAATAATTGATACTTGATATGCAATTAAGTTGAATACATATGGTGTCAAAACGTATTGTTTGAGAAAATGTCAATTCACATAACGGTCGATATCAGCACTTCAGCAGATGTAGCTTTCAAAAACATGTAAGAAACCAATGAACAGAATGTTTTGTTTTATCACCTTTAAACCTTTTAACTTAAAGAAAAGATACAGTTTAAATAAAAACTGTATTATTGTTACAGCGCAGACATAAACATTTCGATTCCAACTTTTTATCCCCGCTGGTTTGAAGTCGGTGAAACTTCTAAATTGTATAAATAACCCAATCGCAAGTTATGAAAAAAGGTAAATATTTCCAAATGGCAGCAATTAAAGTTACGAAAGCAGTTTATAGAATAAGGTGAGTTGAGAAGAAAGAAACATTCTGGCATTAAGCTTTGTCATTTTTTTCAAACAGTTTCGGTTGACTAAACAATATGGCCACCAAAGCTAAAAATTAAAAAAAAATCTTCGAGATCTTTTTTCTAAACCGCTAAGCCAAACGCTTTCATATCAGGTATTCATGTGCATCAACATCTAGTAATCCTCTACCAAGTTTGTTGAAAACATGACCATGGTGTCAATGTTGAACCCGTCCAGGTAGTCATTTCTTTTGCGAAGAGTTATATAGGAAAATCTTTATAAATTTTCTTGTCACATAACTTAGATATTTGGTGTGCGGCATTTTCTAGTTCATCTCTACCAAGTTTGTTCAAATTAGGCCCCTGGAATTTAAAACTTGGCCTCGCCCTATTGTCAGCATGTTTGTTCAAATCTTGCGCCCATGGTGAAGGGTTACTTCTTTACTTGGCTTTAAAAACAAGTAAACATCTTTTCTCCAAAGCCACGAGTTATAGAGCTTAGATATTTGGTATGCAACATTTTCTTGTGGTTCTCTATTACACATTATGTTCATATAATGCCATTAGGTCAAAATTTACTTCGCCCGTGTTAAGCCCTATTATGCCAAGTAACTCGAGAAAAATTGGACATATGAGCCTCATATTTACGCACAGGTTGATCTTAACCAATTTTTTGACATTCAGGTGGTCACAGGGTCAAAGGTCAAGGTCAGATATGTAACGTTCAATAGCTGTAGACAATTAGGCATATGATCTTCAAGCCAGACAGAGAGGCTGGTCTTGACCAGTAGATAAAAAACCCCGGATCACTTACCTACCTACGTTCTGTCTTGATTTTAATCCTACTTCAATGAAATATGAAATATAATGATGGTTTTTCATGCAAATTCCACCTTTTATTTTGGCTGACCGTGACCTTGACCTACTAGCCTCCTTTCTGTTTTTAAAGCTTCTTTCATGAAGTAAGACAATGTATTTTAATTTATGTCCGCGAGCTGTTAACATGTCATCGTATTTGAAAACGTCTCCTTAAGCAATTAGTTTGTTGTTTTTCGTAGTTCTCTTTCATAATTTGAGCGTTTTTAAATGACGATAATCTATTTTGTCCACATTTAGATGCAAATTTTGAGGATTACTTATGAGCTCCGAGTGTATATTTACAAAATCGGTTGTATGTCTTTCGGAAGATTTATTTTCCTATTTTTTTACTCATGTTAAAGTCGCTTTTCTATGTTTCAGACACATATGTATATATTGTTCTTATCAATGAGTCGAGTAATCCAATGTTTAGTTCCATGCTTACATTTTTCACGTTTGATAGTTTTGAACGTAGATATAATATGCTTTGAGAAATTTGTTTTATACACTCGGTAATGATTTGATAAAGTCTATTTGTACAAAATATCAAATTAAAAGCTTTGAATAATTTTTAAAAAATGACATTCCGGTTAATTCTGGATCATAGTCTATAGATGGCACCAGAACATTTTAATACGGAGCCTTACCCTAGCGGCAAGTCTTTTGAATTTGATGATATGTAAAATTGCATTAATCGTCTTATATATTTTTGCAATCATGAGTACCATCAGTTATTATCCTCTGCCGGGCGCAGGGACTTCATCTGTCTGTCCGTCCGTCCGTACGGAGCCAACACTGTGGAACCCATGAATAAAAATTCATAACATTTGAATAAGTATATGCCGCCACTCACGCGAAACTAAGTTTTGCCAATTAATATTGCTTTTTTTGTACAATGCATACTCAATAAAAACCTTTACAATTTAACTTTGGGTGGGGCCATTTCGCTGAAACTGCTTAGCAAAATTTAATTCTGATTGGCTCTGAATTGACTGAGTTCTATACAACTGTAAGATGCAGAAAATGATAAGCTGCCGAGACACTGACACTGTATATTATAAGGCTGTTTAGTGAAACATTTCAAATTTTACAACTTACTTTGATAACTTTATTTTGATTACTGTACGGCCGTAGATGTACTTGAGTGATAAAATTATGCCTGCAAATCGGGTTGGAACTCCATACTCGTGTATCTTTGGTCTGAGATGGCGCCTCAGTGTGGAAGTGACATTTTTGCCGGAAAGGCTTGTCAGATTATTGAGTATGTTTGACACAAGGAATCAACTATGTAGTCTGTAACGATAGAATTTTAGAAAAACGGTACTTTTGTAGAAATGAGGCCGTTAACAGGGATGTATTACATATAGAAACTTAAGATTTTTTTCTGAAACTAGTAGCACTGATTTAATTTAACTTACGGCTATTAAGTTCTTTATGACTGTCGCTTGCATAAAAAATTCTTCGCTTGAAAAGAAGGCCCCAGTGGTGGTTTAAAAGTTTCTTTTTTCTGAAACAGTTGGTCTTCCTCTTTTTCAGTGAAATGCTTCATTCGCCGGTAGTTATAAATTTACTGAATTTTCTGGTTTTGGTTTGAAAATAGTTTGAAAAAAAGCATAGGTTTACATAACTTTTGAGAGAAAAAATTAAGCAGATTAAAGTTTGTAATTAATTTGTGAAATGAAATTCTGGCTTTTGTCAACTGTACATATCATCTTAAATTCAACGTCACATATAGGGGCATACGGGTTAAATGTTGTGTGACTTTATTATGCACCCAAAGGTTTCGCATCTTCTGTCTGTCCGTCCGTCTGTCCGTACATGCCCGGTAGACATTACAGGGTTAGGGTTTGAGTACAACTTAGCATAGTGAGATTCTTTGAGTTCATTCCGTCATAATGGGGTTAAAAATGGCATTGTGGGGTTAAATAATTGTAGTGTGGGGTTGAAAAAGATCAAAGGGATAACCTCACAAAGTCCGTCTGGTAAGAACGTCCGTCCGTCTAGCCGTCTGTCCGTCTGTGCGTCCGCCCTTACATTTTATCGTGTCCGGACTGTAACTTTGTCATGCATTTAAGGAATTTAAAATAACTTTGCACAAATGTTCAGCACAACAAGCCGACGTGTCGCGTGCAAGACCCACGTTCCTACCACAAAGGTCAACGTCACACTTAGCGTTTATAGGTAATGGAATCGTGTATATATACCTACATTTGTGTCCGGACTGTAACTTTGTGATGCATTGATTGATTTTTAAATAACTCAATAACGTTCAGCACATCAAGACGACCAGGCGCGTGCAATACCAACGTCCCTGCCTCAAAGGTCAAGGTCACTCTTTGTGTTTAAAAGTAATGGAATAATGAATGCATGGTAAGTCTGTCATGCATGGAAGGCTCTTAAAATTATGTTATAGAGCACATGGAGAAACACAGACTATGAGACACCTTTTTCGGGGGCATTTGTCACTTGTGAGAGACAGCTCTTGTTTGTTGAAATGTTCTCAAACTGTTTACAGATCTACATATCTGTAAGTGTCTTCCTAGATTTATGCTAAAATGCATCGTACATTAAGAAGGGATGCATATGTGTTGGGGGCATGGAATACCTTCAGTGATAGCTCTAAATTAAACTGAATATAAAGATAAAGAACAGTGAGAGATACGGTGATTGAAAACAATGAAACAACTATTGTCTTATTTTAAATTACTTTCGACGTCTGCCGTTATTGTGGGCAAAAAGGGATCTTTATGACATAAAATTCAAAAGAAAAATAAATTAAGAAATAAAAACAACAACTTTTTATATTTTGCCTGTAAATATAAAGATGTTATTTACTTTATCTTTTTAGTTATAGTGCTTAAAGTAGTATACATTCCTAGAGAACGCGATGACAACAGTTTGACAGTCATATTTGTGCATGCAATGTAGTTTAACGTCGCCTTATCTTAATAATACAACTGGTTATGTGTAACACTTACATTATTGCAGGCACAAAAAAAACGGAATCGAATGGCCGTGTGAAACAATATGCGTATTGTTTTGTAAGAGTGGACTTAGTACAATTCTTAAGTTTGTGTTTTATTAACTAGATACGTGCTCCAAAACTGAATGTACGGAATGGCAGGATTGTGTACCACACTCAGTCACAGGAAAACCAACATGTGTGTGCAAAACATGCTCGGACAAGGATAAAACAAGCGGTGAATATAAAACTTCACTATTATACATTCAATGTTTCTTATTTCTAGGAACGAGAGACAGACTGAAGCTTGCTGCTTAAATATTTGACCTACATTGTACATTTTTAATATGAAAATAGGCAAAACCTATATCGGGCGAAAGCATAACAGTAATTTTTTTTTTTAAATTGTACGAATTTTCAGGGCCCAGGGGTCGCAAAAACGTTTGAAGTTACGAAAATTATTGATATCAAATATCCATTGAATCATGAATCAAGGTGTTGACTGCTAAAAGAAATGTTACTTTTTATGGCGTAACAAGAAAGACTATCAAACTTTAGGAATTTGTACATAAATAGAATCTCTTTACATTTCCAAAGTACAAACCTGCATTAAACGGAAATGTGTTGCATTTTTTCAAAACAAAAATGGCTGACATTTAATGACGTCGCATAAATGACGTCATTTGCAGCGGAAGTTAAAAAACGGTGCATCGTTATAAGTATGTTTTCGTATCGTCCAGGTGCGGACAATTTGAAATCTTCCATGGGTAATCACAAATCACATAATTAATTGCTTTCAGTATTCAAGTAAATACTCGTACATACGTTTACCTATGGTCGGGCTTCGCCTGAAGGGCGCGAAGCGCCCTTCGTTCTTCCGCCCGTATAATGTTTTGACAAATTTGTATTACTTTTAAAGACTATTTCATATTATAACAAATTCTAATGAATTTGTCCTCCTTAAAGCGCACTGTTCAAAATTTTTATATGCTGCCAACTATTTCCTATAAAATCATTTAAATTACAACTCATGATATATATAGACTAGACAGCGTATCGCTCAAATTGAAATACCCTTTCCGCCTCCTCGAATTTTCGATGATGATGTATGACATATGTATTGTTTTGACCGACAAACTTAGTTAGTAAAAAAATCAGGGTTTTTTTCTTCCCGGGAAGAATGGAGAATTTTATTAGAGCAATTGTTTGTTTGACCGTTCGTAGATATTCTTTTTTGAAATTGTACTTTTGTCTTTTCAAAAATATTTCAACGACACTCTTTACTCTGCAAAATGTATGTTATAAACATTTTGTTTGATATTTCAGGAAAGGTATGCTCGAGCGAATTTGAAATATTTGAAAACAAGTGTATATTCAAGACGGCCATGTGTAGAGCGTATTCAAGTGCCACGATAATTGAAAAATTACAAGTCTGCCTGGACCATAAGGGAGGTTAGTATGTAACTATCAATATTCAAAGTTTTCTGAAATCATTTAGACTTACTCTTCCTGCCACTGCAACTATTGTTGAAAAGAAGAATAACTGTTTAGCAGTTTGCTTAATAACACTAACATTGCATTAGATAAGTAATATGCATGTTGATCATTTGTTAGCATGCATTGACTGACATTATAACAAAATAAACTTTACTCAAACAAATCGAGATGGTTAAATAGTTGTAATTGTTACTCAGACTTCATTCTCTTGGTAAGCTATTTGGATCACCTTTTCCTCTGGATTCGTCTTGAGTAATGTGTCGTCAACTGTTTACTTCCAACGATGACATCTCGGAGAACACTGATCCCGTTTCAATCAAACTTAACAAAAATGTTGACTTAATGGTCGTCTATCAAAATTTTCAAAATGGCTCTTTTAGATATTTAAAAATAAAAAATATAAAACGGAAAAAGAAAATCAACGCACTAATAGTTTAAACATTTATCGACATGTTTCGGTCGTACAGCCTTCTTCAGAATAAATGTATTATATAAACAATTGTGACGTCACATCCGTAAGACGGACGCGAACGTCAACGTGCAAAATATCGCATTCTAGCATAAAATGTGCTGTTTTTGCCCATTTTGCCGGTGTTTTAACAGGAGAAAAAACGTGTGTTAACGGGGAGATTCACGCGCCGTTATAAACCGCTTTCATTTATGCGCAGTACAGGGCCTTTGTAAACTGCAGATGTTATAACACGAAAAAACGTGCGTTAACCCTACATAAACGTTGTGAATATTTTAACAATATAGATATGGATCAAAAAAGATGTAGCGGTTTTTATAACAAAATATCATTAAATACATGGTTTAATATTAAAATAGATATTTGGCATACTGTACCAAAATATAAACATTAAATGATGTTCGGAATAAGCCTAAATATCTAATGAATAGCATTATCTTGTGTCATGATTATTCAAATCATACCCTTTCATTAAAATTGGCCTTGCCAAGGTGCTAGATTTTTGACAAAATTTTCGTTTTCAAAAAATACCACAATGGTCAAAATTTGCTTTGCACGGGTGTCACTTGTTTTATTTAGGCTTTTATAGGGAAAACTTTCAAATTCTTCTTGTCCTTTACGACAAGGTAAATCGCCAAAATTGTTCATGAGATCTTAATGCAGAGTAATACAACGCGTCCAGAATGCTAGCTCATCTTCCTAAATCTCTATATATTTATACATTAAACTGAAGCTACGTTTGTCTGACTTTTATCCCGTTTCATAGAAATAGTCATTATATGAATATAGATATATATACGTGAAAAATTTAAAAACATGTGCCGGAAAAAAGTTAAATATATTATAAGATAAAAACACAGTCCATGAGGTAATTTAAATAAAAATTTAATTACCTCATGCTGACTGTGTCTTTTTATATTTTATATATATATATATATATAGAGAGAGAGAGAGAGAGAGAGAGAGAGAGAGAGAGAGAGAGAGAGATTTGGAATCATCTGACAGTGGAGTTAAACGTGTCCATTTACTGCTGGCGATAAATGAGCGTCAATATCATTCAATTGTTCATTGTTTGATTAAAATCATCGTTTCAGTGTTTTAACAAGAGTAGGGTTTAGTCTGTATCATATACATTGTGAATTACGATATCGCTTGTGACAACTGTAGAACGTGTACATTATGTATATGTGTCACAAAACCTTCTTGTCAAGAGAAACAATGTGTTCCTTTAGTTTTGAACTGTTCAATTCAAATGAAGTTTTGAAAGTGTTCCTTACCAGCTATTTTAGGATGGTCATATTGCAATCACATTAAACAGAAGTGTTTTAAGCTCAACTGACTTAATGTAGCGCATTTATCATAAATAGGCATACAATACCAGGGGGTAGTACTCATAATATGACTTTAGAGTTGTTTGATGCACGTCCATGCATCATACCTTTATATTTTGAATACTTCATGCTTCTACTCAATAACTGTTTGGTTGTATATTGATAAACTTGATCGGGAAGTACCTTTCATTTGTTCAATGACTTTGATGGAATCGTCTTATTACAACTATTTGCTGGATTTTAAAAATGGTTTTACAAAAATATCCATTGGATGACATTATTCCAAAACTAAAATATTGAAGACTTATGAAAAAAATGAAATCATTAACCAAAATTCATTGATTCATAATGGCTATGTCCGCTATAGAACATTGCTATATTACTCTTCATCCAACTTTTAAATGTCATTGCTTATGACAAAAGGAACGAGTTGCTGCCAAATTTTGTAGGTCAAAGTCATGTTTGACAAAGTTATGCCCCTTTTTGTACTTAGATTTTTACTATAAATTTTCCATTTCTTCATTAAACTTTAAAATAGCATTGCTTATGACAAAAGGGTCGTGATGCCGCCATATTTTGTAGGTCAAATTCATACTTCACAGAGTTATGCCCCTTTTTGTAGTGACAAAGCGTAAGAGGGAGACACAACTGTTCTTCTAAACAACCATCTAGTAATACTTTCCTCAGAGATAATCGGTCAGACTTTAAAAGCATAGTCTTAATATGTTTGCCGACCAAAGTTGTTCAAGATATGTTAATTAGAATTAAAACGTATAATCACTAGGGAGATTTGTGCTCAACACATTTATATGTTCGCTCAATACTTCTGTGTTATGAAAAGGTCATTCGCTCTCTAGCAAATGAATTTCCTTACATTTGGCGACTTAAGGCGGGCAATTTTCAATTAACCTCAACCAGAAAAAAGCATGAACAAGTGGGTAACAAATTTAAATTTAGTAATCTGTTATAGTGACTGTTATTTAAAAGATAACACAACAGTAGGTATTTTACCATTGAAAAATAAGAATAAATGAATGTATTTTTATAGAATTTCCTGTTACACCATGGTCCGATTGGAGCCCATGTAGTGTTACATGTGGGAAAGGAACACAGACCAGAACGAGAGGGACTACATCACCAGATATTACAATTGACGAGCAATTTAGAGATAAATATCCTCTTTCTGTCTCAATAGATTGCTACCAAGAACCATGTGAAGGTATAAAGCTTATATTTTGACTGTTTTATAGTTATTGTTGTTATTTTCAAATGTTTCGACTTTATTCTTTCATACGAGCTTAAATAGAAAAGAAGCAAGACGCAACACATTTTATTTAAACAATAAGACGCCTGTATCAAACAAAGACTAATAAGTTCCTCCAACAAATTTTATTCTTTAAACAGTCATGTTTTCAAAGAGTGTGTCAATTTCCATAAAATAAATGAAATTGTGCAATATTACCTTTACATCTGAAGAGTTTAGTCTACGCAGAATGTAACAGTCGCATGTTAACTTCGAAGAATGGATAAAGGCGTTAAAGTGTTACCCATGTCCGTCCGTTCGTTAGTCTGTGCGTGCGTCCGTGCAAATTTTAGTTTCACATAAAAAAACCTTTGAAAGGTTGCATGGATTTTATTCAGATTTTTAATGCAGATCTACGAACACAAAACACTGGTCAAGCTTGATTTCGGTTACAATCTGTTATTTATTACTAGAGTTCAAACCTGGGGTAATCGTAGTCAGTAATTGTGCTCAGCTGTAATTGTTACACAGTTTCCAAGTAATCAGATGTAATGATTGCTTTTCTAAAATTGATTGCAATTAACTGAAATGTAAGCATTACTCATGAACATTAAACATAAAATCGTGATTACTTTCTGATTACATTATGACTACATGTACCTTTTTTAAAGGTGTAAGAAATAAAATGTGGATAAAACCCTATAGTTAATTTTAGTTGCTGTCATCTATGGTATAGACAAATATAAAAATTCATACTTATTACCAAAATTTATATTTAATAGATAAAAGATAGTTTGACATTCAGTATATATGAGCATAATTTACAGTTTTAAGATAAATAATTTAATCTTTTAGTGAAATGTCCACTAAACATCAATTATATGTGCACATGTAGTAATTATCACTCTATTTACAAATCATATTGAAAGGTGTTGTTTGTTTACTTTTTGAACGCGGTAGAACAACACATTATAATTTTTACATCGATAATACACTGATAGAATTAGTTGACTCCTTCAAATATCTAGGTATAACCCTGTTCAAAAACGGAAGTTGATATAGAAGTCAGAAATGCATATCGCAACATGCGTCCTTTTCATTATTTAATCTTTTCAAATTATTCAATCATGCAGAATTTACGATTGAACAGAAACTTAAACTTTTTGACATTGTAGTGGGGTCTATTTTACACTTTGGTTCACAAACTTGGGGTTTCCATTAAGCACCACATATCGAAGTAATACATACTACATTTTGACGACGAATCCTTTGTGTCTGCACAATATGTCGAAACTGGACGACTACCTTTAAACATCATTCGCAAAGTCAACATGATAGAATATTGGATACATATTTAAACAAAATCCAAGTTCCCTTTTCCGACAAACATTTATTATGCTAAAATAGGATGATGACCTCAATAGAACATACTCAAAGAAAAACTGGGCATTTCAAGTAAAAAGCATCCTTGACAGTGATGGATTTAGTTATATCTGGGATTATCAGTTTGAAATAGAAATTCCATTTGATGCCATTAAAAATAGAATATTTGATACCTATAAACAAACCTGATACGGTGAAATAAATAACTCCGGGCGTTTGTAGTCATATCCAATATTTAAACACGAGTTTTGCATAGAAAAATACCTTTATCAATGAAAAGAAATATAGAATATCGCTAACAAAATTCAGAACATCGGCACATATTTTACTTATAGAGACGGGCAGATATGATAATGTACCTCGAACAGAACGAATATGCAAATGCTGCAACATGAATCGAATAGAAAACGAGTACCATTTTTTATCTAGTTTGTCCTTTCATAAAGATCTCAGAATTAAATATTTCCCGAGATATTTTTGTCAATGGCCAACTATTACAAAATTTGAGACTATTTTATCGTTTGAATCAAAGAGGACTGTGCAAAATGTAGCTAGATTCCTGTACTTTGCGTTCAAGAGACGTATGTAATGCTTAGTTATTAGCCTGATTATTACCATGTAGCCCGATAATACTAGTAGTTTATATTTACAAAAAAAAATTTGAAATTTATACTTAAACATAGAAACCCAAACAATAGTTTGATATAGGTTTTTCTGTATTGTATACACTTTTCTGTAAAACACAATTTGCAAGTAAATGTCTTTATATTTTTACTTGCTTTAACCATGTTACCTGCTGTATACTTTGTATTTGCCAGAAGCATTGTAAAATGTTTAAAGCAATATAACATTGTATTGTATTTGACAGTGGGCCAGATCAAGCCTCAGGCAATTAGTCATTATGGCCAGGTGTTAAAGTTAGAAGATCTTATACCTGTATGAAAATACATTACATATAATTCATTATTGGTCTCACTCCAATGTGCATTGAAGGGTCTCCTGAACTTGTACAATATATTTGATAATTGCAGATAGCTGAAGGGGTGGAAATGGTAGTTCAGTTACTGAATTTAATTTCTTTGTTGATGGAAAAAAGTTGGTCATTTCTTGTTTGATGTTAGTTATGGCAGCACCTGTACTGAAACACTTCATTTTGCCTGAAAATGCCAATGGACCTGTTAAAGTTACATGCAAATACTGTCAAACGGCAATATCTGGACACACAAAAACCGCTTCAAATTTGTTTATTGTACATAATTCATTCAATATGTAGCATCATCATACCTGCTGAGGTAAATTAAAAGTTTGAATATTGAAGTTGTTTAAAATGTATGGACATTAAATTTCATTTCCAGTTATGAAACTGCAAAACTTTTGCTTTTTACATGTAATCTCAATTGTAATCTATTGTAATCTTATGACATCACTAAAGTAATTGTAATGTAATGAATACAATTATAAACAGAAGTAATTGTTATGTAATGATAACATGTTTTTAGCAAAGTAATTGTAATATAATCATTACAATTTCACAAGTAATCGCCTCAGGTCTGCTAGAGTTATTGTCCCTTTTCGACTTTAATTTAGATAAAATGATGGTTTCCAATCAATAAAGGCTGCATGGATTTTATTTTAGTGTAAGTTTACGATCATAAATTTAGATGTCAATGTCAAGTTCGGTCTTAATTTACGAATTTGTACTGGAGGTATGGCCTCTTTTCGACTTAAGTTTCGGACAAAATGGTGGTTGAAAGGTCGTATGGAATTGAATAAGATATTTATGTGTAGGTTTATGATCATAAAATACAAATCAAGTTCATTTTCTGGTCACAACACATTATTTGTCACAGGAGTTACGATCCTTTTTTGACTTAAATTTCAATCAAAAAGAGGTTCCGATGAATAACTTTTTAAAGATTGCAAATATTTAATTTAGATATTAGATGTAGATTAAGGAAGATAAAATACAGGTCAAGTACAATCTAGTAATTCTTATAGAAATTATGTGTAATCGTAGTTTATTATCATTATCTCATGAACGGTTGGATGTATTTCAGTTATAGTTTCGACGAATGTACTATTAACAAAATACAGGTTCCTTCATTATAACCCCGAAACGAAGTTTGGGAAAATATATAGATGTCTCACGGCGGTTGGTCTATTTTTCGGTTGGTCGGTCAGTCGGTCGGTCAGTCCAATGCATTTTCCCTCTCCGGAGCATAACTTGAAAACTGCTGGTTGGAATTCAATACAACTTCTTACAATGGTCAAGCACAATAAGACGAATTGCAGTCTACAAGAACCATAACTCCATCTTAACCAATTACAGATTTATTGTCCTTTGTTGCTTTTCCTTGTCCGGTGCATAAGTTGAAAACTATTGGTTATAATTATATCCAGCACAATGAGAGCAAGTGCAGTTTACAAGAACCTTTACTCTATTTGACTAGTTTAAAAGTAATTGTCCTTTGCTATTTTTCCTTGTTCAGAGCATAACTTGAAAACTACTTGTTAGAATTCAATACAACTTCATACAATGGTCAAGCACAATAAACGGGAGTGCAGTGTACAAAAACCATACCTATTTCTTGACTTATTGCAGATTTATTGCCAAGAACCATAACGTTATTTTAGTTTTTAGCTCGACTATTCGAAGAATAAGGAGACTATTGCACTCGCCCCAGCGTCGGCGTCGGCGTCGGCGTCGGCGTCGGTGTCGGCGTCGGCGTCGGCGTCGGCGTCTGCGTTGGTTAAAGTTTTTCATAAAGTCAAATATCTTGAATACTATCAAAGGTATTTACTTGAAACTCAAACTATATGTTTACCATCAACATCTTCACCTGAGGAAACAATCCCCATAACTCGTTTGATTTTTGACAGATTTAGCCCCTTTTTACTTAGAAATTTTGGTTAAAGTTTTTATAAATTCAAATATCTTGAATACTATCAAAGGTATTGACTTGAAACTCAAAGTAGTGTCTACCATCAACATCTTCACCTGAGGAACAACCCCATAACTCTGTTTTGATTTTTGACAGATTTATGCCCCTTTTTAACTTAGAATTTTTGGTTAAAGTTTTTATAAATTCAAATATCTTGAATACTATCAAAGGTATTGACTTGAAACTCAAAGTATGTGTCTACCATCAACATCTACACCTGAGGAAACAATCCCCATAACTCTGTTTTGATTTTTGACAGATTTATGCCCCTTTAACTTAGAATTTTTGGTTAAAGTTTTTTTAAATTCAAATATCTTGAATACTATCAAAGGTATTGACTTGAAACTCAAAGTATGTGTCTACCATCAACATATACACCTGAGGAACAATTCCCATAACTCTGTTTTGATTTTTGACAGATTTATGCCCCTTTTTAACTAGAAGTTTTGGTATTTTTTTTTTTGTAAATTCAAATATCTTGAATACTATATAAGGTATTGACTTGAAACTCAAAGTATGTGTCTACCATCAACATTATACACCTGAGGAAACAATTCCCATAACTCTGTTTTGATTTTTGACAGATTTATGCCCCTTTTTAACTTAGAAGTTTTGGTAATTTTTTTGTAAATTCAAAATCTTGAATACTATATAAGGTATTGACTTGAAACTCAAAATATATGTTTACCATCAACATCACACCTGAGGAAACAATCCCCATAACTCTGTTTTGATTTTTGATAGATTTGTGTCCCTTTTTAACTTTGAATGTTTTGTTAAAAGATAGAATACTATCGAACGTATTTACTGTCAACATCTTCACCAATGTTTTTGATCTTTGACATATTTATGCCCTTTTTAACTTAGAATTTTGTCACAGTTTTTCCAGACCAAAATGGAAATACTCAAAATGGCTTTCTTTTGAAATGTCATAGAATAATTATGCAGCATGAAGCGGTCATGCTTTTTTAATTCTATACATATCAATTTTGAAAAAGTTACAAAATTATTCATGATCAAATATACAAGGTCATGTATTTCTTTGAAATTATCCCCCCATCCTCCCTCCAGTTGGCTTGCAGAATCCAGAGTAAGGCCTTGAAGCAATGTACATTTACAAAGGTCTTTGAACAAGTTTCATATCTTTGACCTTAATTCTTATAGACAATTACACAATACTCCTGTTCTTAGACAAAAACCCCATTTTACCAACAAGCTTTCAAATAGTCGAGCGTGCTGTCATGTGACAGCTCTTGTTTACAAGGTCTTCAATAACATATAACTTCTTCAGTTGATACATCAGTCTTTCGGGGGTATTTATCACATTTAGTGATAAGTCTAGTTTTTTTGTTGTATTTCACTTATTTTTTTTAAAAGATGTAGGAGATAAGCAGCCCCATTCCAACTTAAATTTTGCTTCTATTTCAGCACTAATTATATGCCTACAGCAGAGGTAACAATATGCCCCTTTGTAAACATAAATAATAGATTGTTTGCTATAGATAAATATGCGTACTTGAAAAAATGCTATTGCATGCAAACCACAATGTTTTGTGTCTAAAATAAATTTTCTAGTTTGTATTTCTATATTTATTATATGATTATATAGGTCCTTGCAAAGACAACACTGAGTGTGCCGAAAAGTCTGCTGAATGCGTTGTAACCACCACAGGAAATGCCAAGTGTGAATGCCCAACGTGTACAAATGTTGAAAAAAAGCCAGTCTGTGGATATATTGTTAAAAAGAACAAAGAACCAAATCTCGACACCTGGAACTCGGCTTGTGAGCTGCAGAAGGAAGCATGTAAATTGAGTCTCGATCACGTTGTGTATGATGTTGAAAATTGTCACGGTAAGTAATCAAATAACACATAATTAGTCACTATTTCAGAAATAAGACTGAAGGATGAAAATAGAAAATATAGAAACAAGCTGTATCAACAAGCATAGAAGCGTTGATAAGTAATACGCAACGTTTAATCATTTACCGACATGTCAGTGAAACAGTGTGCTATTGTTCCGAAATATATTTAGAAACTCTTAAAATTAGTTCGCATGCGCTAATCACGGATTCAATATACTGTTAATGTGTGTGTTTCATGCTTTATGGCGTATCGTGGCTTTGTGTATGTGATGACCTAGTCCTCCTTAGCTTTACTATTGATAATACAATGACTTCAGTATGTGCTTTGTTTGCTCATGGTACGATTATGTTTTTGCTGTGGTCATTGTTTTGTCATCAAAATGTTCACACTGTATCACAAACTGTCACGCTGCTAATTTCAATCTCTTTAAAGTAAATTGGAAATGATTCCAGTATAGTTTGTCAGGTGATAATGATTCGTTTCACAATAGTGTGTTATTACGCAGGTCCTTCCTTAGTCAGTTTAGAATTTAACATGTTCAATGTTTATAGATCAAAATTTTAAAAGATAGATAATATTTATTTTCTCCAAAAGATTATTATTAAAAGGTATTTCTGTTTTCTGCGACAAATTATTTATGTTCAGCTGAACATGTTTCCTCAAAAGATCCAATCAAAGATTGAATATGTCATAAACACTTTAGCCTACCAAATGACCGTCAGTGGCAATTTCTCAACAATGTTTTAACGTAACTATTACAACGGTATGGGAGTGTTCATAATTCTAAATATCATGATTCGACCAACTTTATAGTCCCTGCCATAGCGTTATTCACAACCAAATTGCAACCGGAGACGTACAGACAAACCTTACACACTTTATGCGTAACAGAATACATACACGGTAGAATTTTTTTTAATTAATGATAAAAATAGTCAGCGGCGATGGCGTCTAAAAAGCAGAAATTATAAATGGTTGAATACTAGACTTGTAGTGAAAAGTTTAGCATTACAATAGTTGACAAAAATAATGAAAGCTACTGACAGTTAATTGTAACCGTGAAAAGTCCTTTTTCGAGGCATGATTCGAATTCAGGGCCTTCAGTACGTTAAGCTGACACTCTACAACATGGAACTGGAAGTTTTGTGGACATTTGGTAACCGCATTCCTCTCCAAAACTTGATTATGATCCGTAGTTCAAGGGCAATATTGTATACGCATTGTGTCCAAAACAGTACCACGAATGGTAGTTCATTTGCATTGTTATTCTCATTCTACCAAAAACAC